>JAGKTI010025822.1:0-13823 GCA_018397915.1 Birgus latro
CTTTATCTCTTCACTGCTAGTAATAGTGGTAGGTAGTAGCGATTATCATCCACCCACTTGACGCAGTCTTCCTTTTCCTTTCTCATTCTCGCTCTGTATCTCCTCTCCTCTCTTCCTACGTCTTTTCCTTCCGGACAATTTTTATTACTTTTTTATATTTCAGGTGGCTCTACACTGAGTGACCAGCCTAATGGCTTCTGCAACCCAGGGAACGATTTACAGTGCTGGGTGGCAAGCATATTACCAAAGTACAGGGTGACGTGGAGTTATCTACGATGTCTCTGTTCACTGTGTGGAGAAACGCAAGTGCGGCGTCCATCCAGGAACCAAACCACACTATTCCCGTGCCTTGCAGTGGTGAGGCGATGGCAGCCGCAAGGGAACATCTGTTCACTGCAGGCGACAACCCAGCAGAGGCAGCTGCTTGCTTGTGTGTGATAGGTCTGCTCGGCCTGACAGACTGAGGTTGATTAACAACAACAACAACTATCAACTTCCTACAATTGCACAGGGTCGTTCATGTATATAACGCTCCTCTTTTCCTCCACCGGGCGACTCTTGTGTTGCGAGAACGGCTCACTCATCGTTACCAGTGTCTATCTTGCATCATTTATTAATTTTACTACATCCACGCCCACGCCAGCAGATTTAGCCGTCTCCACAACACGTAAGACACCACCCGGTGATTTTCTAAAGGAGCGCTGTTTACGGACCATCCTCCATCTACTTATCTTTACATGTTTTCATTCTGCTTAGAAGAGACTTTTCGAACTGGAGGAATCGGTATAGCCTTCATTAATCCTTTCAGCAAGGAGATTCCTTAGTTTTATTAAATTGTCAGGACTTACCATGAATAAAGAATATACGTCACTGAATTCAAGGGATGAACCCCTCCAGCTCTAGCTGAATAAAATAACTTCGAATTAGCCATTTTAAACGGATCAAGACTGCAGTATAAGCAACCTACATACGTAGACTAATAATAAATGAATACTATAATGAGTGACCGAAATAAAACCGGTGGGGCAACTGCCAGGATCATATGCAGCCGGATATCACACTAAAACACGCGAATGGAGAGAGATTAAAAGTAGGCAAAAGCAAATCAATAAAATCCAATTTAAAAAATTCTCAACGCCGAGTAACATAAACAATAATAAATACATGGCTCTGTCATATATCAGACGTTTTACGACAAGCACACAAGCAAATTTACTAGTACTCGTTTATGTGATGCTGAAATTAATGCTGGCACTCCTATACAGTATGGTGCCCCTTTATTAGAACCTTCAGTTTATGAATGAAAATTTCCTCTGGGAGAAGTAATACCTTAACTTGCAATTCATTTCTGAGAGCTAGGAACTGTACCGGTGAATTCTAGTGCATTTTGGCATTTTTTTTTTTCAACTCTGCTTCGCAAACATCCAACTTCTTCATTATACAGCTATCCAGTAAACGGTGATTGTTACCGATAATGACTTCCTTCAGACCTAACCTGGAGGGAAAATTTTTAGATGCGGGAGCACCTCTAGGAGCGGCCCGGTCGGATTCTCACTCCCTGAGGATTGCACATGAAAGATGGTTCACTTTGTAGACGACCCATATGGTGCTAAAACCCCCTTAGAACGCGTCCATACGTGAGGTCCATACGAACAGAGTGCAAGCATATTCGGAACAACAGTGTTAAGATTATGCTGGCAACATATGATGCAGTCTCAGTTGCAAGGTATGGATATACACTCATCGCGTCATCTCTGTTGCTGGCAAATTCGAAGCGGCATTGAAAAGTGTTTGCGTACATCTGTCTAAAAATTGCTGCATACGTCAACACACGTTCGTGGACACCTGTGGACGCACCCCTAAGGTTTTCACACTCAAGGTGCTTCAGTCTAGCGAAGTCCCATGTGGTGATTCTCTCTAGCGAGGTCCCATATGATTCTGCACTTGGTCAGCACTTGTTTACTCGTCACTTTCTTATTAAAAAAAAACAGCATACTGGTTATCCTGTTTCTCGTTTGTTTGTTTCCTAGTTTGTTTACTTGGGCTAATTTAGATTAATACTGATCTGAGGCAGAAACACTATAGGAAAAGTACTTTGCTACAAGTGATACGAGCTTAGAACCATAGTGTATATATAGTTAGGAGGGTGTCATTCCTAAATAGTATTTAAGTATTTAAGGAGGTAGATACACCTATAACCAAACTAGAAAAACTGATCTTTCTGTTAAACATGGAGTGAGAGAAACGAATCCCACTGCTTAGCATTGAATACGTCGTGACAACTGACACTCCCAGGTTCCTATGACTCACAGCTGAATTAATCATTTCGTCGTTGGTGGGGCAGACTATTGGAGTTGTCCGGATCACGAGAGGGTTAAACGTTTTACACATCCACTGACATGTTTGTTTCTAATAACAGAGTCAAATATTAATAGAAGTGCATAGCCACTGGTATTTTTTTTTGCAGGGTAATATCGAAAGTTAAGAACGGTACAAAACAATAACTTAAATCTTCCTTCGTAATAACTCATATGAGGGAAAATACACTTTCAGTAGTATTCAGGGTGACACGTCCCCTCGTCGTACTTGTTAGTTACCTGATACCGACCACAATCACCAGGCTGGGAGTACACATCCACGAGCAAGCCAGGACGAGGCGGCGAGCGTGTACATCCACCCAAAACCAAGCGCACACTGAGCAACCTAGGCTCGAGTCAAGTCAGTCGACTGCGAGAGTGCGAGGCCGAGGCCGAGGCGGTGATACCTTTGTGTTCATACCACACTCTCAAACCTCTGTCAGCTAGAGGACGAAATTTCCGGTTTATTCTTGCCACCTCCAAGTAATTTAATTAACTTAAGTGACTGAATCGGAGGGGTTACATACAAACACCATTAACGCATTACTATTTGAGAAATCTTACCTATGTTACATAAGATCTAAAAGTAATATGAATAAACTAAAAATAATAGAAATGTATGGTTCAAGGGATGTGTTTTCACAAATGATTCTGCAAAAATATTGTGTTTATGCGACCATTATAACTCACTTTAACTGATAAAATCCTTGGTGTTAGCTGGAAGATAATAATACAGCTGTGCTAACCATGAAAAGTTTAATGGAACAATATTAACACACAGACAACTATAAGGAGATAGGTGGTGGCAACCCTCATCCACACACTTGATGTAGTGCCTCCTACTTCTTCCTTCACCTTTATCATTTTTTTTTCTTGTGTATGTATGTGTCTGTCCTCCTCTCTGATCATTTCTCCCATCCTTCCTGTCACATTATATTGCTATTCTTTTCACTTCAGATGGCTGTACATTGAGTGACAAGCTTAATGGTTTCCTGTAACGCAGGTAGCAAATTACAGTCCTGGGTGGTAACCATATAACCAACTCATACATGTATGTTCCTTACGTGTTAACAACTGGGTTGGCGGAAGGTTAGTACTCCTCCCCGCAAAACAACTAACTTGAAGTCATACAGCCACCCCGAATGGTGTTATGGCGTCTGGCTATAGATAGATAAACATCCACTAACTCCCCCTGAACTGAATAAAATTGTCTGCTGTTAGCCGAAATAATATGAGTTGATGCGATAATGAAAGAGTAAAAAGTTTATGTTGTAGAAAATTGAAATATGAACAAAGTTTTGAGAGGCTAGTAGTTTACATCTGTTTTTCACAGGAAGATCAAAGAAAGCAGAGTGCAGAACTTTCCCACGTCTCTAGTTCTTCCTGCAAAACTAAACGCGATTTACGGCAGGAAATCGATCGTCAATATGTTTACAGATCTCTCTCGTGGTTTCATGTTGTCATAGGAGGCGTAGCACCAGCCCATGAAGGCGATACTCCCAAGGAGGGTAGTCTGGCTGTGATGATGGTGCCAGCTTAGAGGTGTTGTTGTGGCAACTGCTGCTCGCTTTGTCACTTGTGTCGACAGGGTTACTTTGGTTGATGAGCGCTGAACATATAATGCTGGCGAGGCTGAAGCACTCTTGGGGCCTCATCTCACTTATTGCCATGTACACTCCAACTGAGATGAGTGATCTTGAAGTGAGGGAGCTGTTCTATGCTAAACGTGACTCAGTTGTGGAACAGTGTCCCTCACGGGATATGCTCTTGGTCCTGGTTGACTTCAGTGCAGTTACTGGGACTGGCAGGGAAGGCTGCAAAGAATATGTGGGTCTCCAATTCTATGGAACCAGGTTTTCTAATAGTTCTTGTCTTTCGGATAGTGCAAAGTCACGTAAGTTGTGAATTGCTGGATCATGGTTCCAGTGGCCAGATCTTCACAGCTGGATTTGGTATTTCAGTACTGGAGGAATCGCAAAGGAGATTGACCACATTCTTGTTAGTGCTCGTTGGAGGATTATTAGGAGAGCAGAGTTCTTTGCTACAGACCATAGACTTGTTGCCACTCTAAGGTTACAAATAACAACTGAAAGAAGCTGATGATGCTATCAAAAACAATTCCATCCTGAGAAACTCCGGGATGAGGAGGGCTCATATGAGTATGCAGTGGCAGTCTCATGGTCTGATGTGCTCAGTATTGTTGAGGACCCTGTTGAATGGTGGGGTACCTTTAAACGTGCTACCCTGGCAAATAGTCTTAGCAGCAATGCCCCACCCTTTGGCCTGAGGGCATGTGAAAGGCCTGAGACCAAGAGGGTTCCCAAAGAGAAAAGAACTCGAGAGTCTGACATGAAGGAACTTATGACGACTATCCTAGTGCCGCAAGCGACACTGCCAATATTCCATGGGGAGTGTTAGGCAGAATTCTGGCGCTTCATGCATGCTTTTTGGCGATATGTGAAATATGAGGACGTGTCTAATGCTAATGATTGCTTATGCAGGAAAAAACTGCAAGGAGTATTGCGTTATGTGGACCCACCACAAGCTTATTTCAAGGTTTGAAGACGATTGTGCATGAGCTGATCATGTTATGATGACCCTCCTGGATTTTCCTTTTGTAAGAGCATATGATGACGAGAGAACGAGATGATTGACGTAACAGGCATGGACCGCGTTAATTCACCTGAAGCAGATTGATCTGATAATTTTTTTCGCATGATAGTAACAAAGTTTCCTTTCAGATTAATGGAAAGATACATTTATGACATGAAAATGCACCAGAAGAACTCTTGCAAGAGAACAGGTCTGGAGAAGTGGCTGGCATAATATCTTGCAGAAAACGCCACGACCTGAAGATGGTAAAAGTGAAGCGGGGATTAAGCAACATAAGCAACAGAACAGCAGGATTCGCTTACTGAAACCGAAACAAGCTACCAACGGGAGTGACTCAGCAAAATCCAGTCTAGATGTACCTCATGTGTCGGGTCGCTTGGCTTGATGGGCTGCAGTCGCTTCAGGAGCATGACGATCAACAGTGGGACACATATACTGCATAGACTCAAGGGATGCTTCCAGTGCCTGAAGGTGGGACACGTGGTTGTTGAATGTTGGTCGGGCTTCCACTGTAGGAGGAATGGGTGCAAAGAGAAACATTCAAGCCTACTTCACTGATCAGAAGTTACTTAGAACCTGGAACCCTCGAAACTGATCAAGTCAGAAAAGACTGACGATAATACTGCGAGTAATGTTGATGCATACAGAGGATGCAGTCATAGCTGGAAGCGGGACTCAGTTGATCAACTGAAGGACAATCCAAGTGCAAGTGGGCGAGTGGCCTTGTAGGCTGAGCCAGAAGACAAGGCTGCGGGCATGACCAGAAAGACTCCTACTACGAAACAGTCAAGCCATGTACATGCATGAAGAGCGTCCTGCTCATGAAGAGGTTAAGTCTTAGCAGCGATGTCAACACCTGACCTCTACAGAATAAGATATCATTGCCAGTTGCTGAAGTTAGGGTGTGGGGTTCAGAGCTCCTTACTAAAGGCACAGTAAAAATGTTGGCTCTCTTGAACAGAGGCAGTGAACATTTGTACTGTACATGTAATTTAGCCAGAACACGTCTGTTAAAGGAAATCCACACGGCTACTCATGAGAGCGCTCGCTCAAGGCACCACATGGCAGTCATCAGAGGTGGATTTGAGAGTATCAGCAATGAATGCATGGAGAGGGAACACAATCTACCTATTGTGGGTTCTCATCATAGAGAAGTTTCCTTCAATGTTACACAGGATGGTAGGAAATGCCGATGAAATAGCCCATTGGAAACATCTAAGAGGAGTTGCAATACCACTGTCGTTAAAATGTAAGGGAGAGCTTTTAGAGGTGAGAACTGGAAGAAATGGGATACCCTATGCAGTCAGGACTAAGCTAGGATGGACCAAACAGGAACCAATCAGTGGTATCATCCGGAGTAGGGAGGAGCACTCAGAGTGCCAACTCAACAAGTCGGAGGTCCCTGAAAGTCCGCAGCTCGGCCTGAGAAACAAGTATGTGCCTTCTGTGAAATAGGCGAAGGCGGGACTGTTGAATCCCATTTTCCTGTGAACTCAACAAAAGACAAACGGGTGATCAGGTTGTAGGCTAAATTGAAGAATTTAGAGAATGACCACTACCAGTTTCCAATACCATTCCGCAGTGAGAACCCTGGACTACCCAATAACAGGTACATGACAACCCGCCTTCTCAATAGCCTGCACGAGGCTTCTCCGGGACATTCGGCTGCATCAGAGGTACGTGTATGAGATTGAGGACCAACTCTCCCAAGGTTATGCAGAAGTAGCACCTGAGGAGCCAAACTCTGCCGAGCCACTGGTCAAATGATACCTTCCTCATCACCCAGCGTTTAACCTCAACAAACCAGAGAAGGTTCGCATTGTTTTTGACTGTGCATCCATCTACGAAAGTTTCTCACTCAGCATGGCCCTGACTTCAATAAGAAACTGCTGGGGGTTTGCTCAGGTTTCATCAAGGATATACTGCAATAATCGAAGATGCTGAGGCAATGTTACATAAAATACTGGTGACACTAGAAATTCGAGGTGCTCCTCGATTTCTGCGGTGCGAAAGGGGCCACTTACACAAAGAACTACTTGTATACTGAATGAAGATACATATTTGTTCAGAGGTGTGTGGAGCCCTTCATGTGCTACCTATGCACTCTGACGAACATTTCACGATCATAAAGATAAATTTCCCTGTACGGTGACTCAGGGAAAAAGGAATTTCTGCGTCGATAATCTACCTCTCTCTGTGGACACCCCAGTGGGGGCGAAAGAGTTGGCATGGCTCTTTTGTCAGCTATTCGCGTGTGGAGGATTCAAACTGACCAATTGGGCTAGCAACAATAAGGAAGTGCATGAGACTCCCACCAAGTGAGAGACAAAATGGCCTAAGGACACTTATCCCCCACACAGACGAGCTGCAGCTGGAACATGCTCTGGGTGTGATTTGGAACTTGGAGACAGACCACCAGGAAGTTAAGATGCAGATCCCGTCACAGCCTGAGACTGAGTTTTTTATTTTGTTTTATTATGATTATTTTTGTTTCATCGAGGCAAAGATGCACTTGATAGATTGGTGATGATTGGCTGAATGCAACGTGTCCGAATAACATCGTTGTATTTCAAATAATTACCAGGTAATATGAATCTAAACTTATTTACTAACTCCAATTTCTCCCTCAGATATATGTTGCATTCAGCCAGTCATCACCAACCTGTCAAGTGCATTTTCGCCTCAATTGAAAAAAAAAATGAGTAGAAGAGGACCTCTGAGCCTCGTTAGCTCAATGTATGATCTTTTTGGCCTATTTGCTCCATTCATGTTCAGAGCAAAGGTGACATTTCAGGACGAATGTAAGCAGAGGGCAAACTGTGATATAATGGTGCTGCCTCTTACTGGAGCAGCCTTGGCACCTTGGTAGGAGAAACTAAGACAGCTGGAAGACTTCTGCGTGTCCGGGTACTATAGAGAAGTCACTTCTGTACAACTTCACACTTTTTGCAATGCCTTCAGCAACTTACGGTGCAATATCCTACCTGAAACGAGTGAAGATTATGGACAAAGTGATATGCTCGTTTCTGTTTGGGAAGGCAAAGCTAGCCCAACTTAGGCAACAAACTAATACTCGGTTGGAATTTTGCACAGGTTATTAGCAGTGATGGCTGATGTTGTGATGGGGAATGAGCCTACCATTAACGACGATGAGCCTTTCTTCTGTGTGGACAATATACTTGCTTTACAGTACGTACCAAATGATAGCAGATGCTCTCACACATTCGTACCTAACAGGATTGCAATCATAAAAGACCTGTCCAGGATCGAGTTGTGAAGACATGTCAACACAGCACTGAACCGAGCAGATGATGCTAGCAAAAGGGGTACGTGTATCTCAATTAAAGGATGACTGAGGGTGGATCCATGTTCCCGAGTTCGTCTATGCTGATGAGCACCCATGGCCCAAAGGGGGCAAACCAACTTTACAATTAGATGAGGCCTTGGAAGTATAGGCAGACTCTGGCTTAGTGGCCCTGACTGTTGAAGGTGAGATCTGCTGTGGGCCCTTAACCAAGCTGTGGCCTCATTGCTTATCTTGGTGTAGCTTGCAAAAGGGAGTGGCATGGATCAAATGGTTTATCCACTGGCAACAACAAGGAAATATGTCACTGAAATTAGCTGAGCCGAAAAAGTTAAGTGTGCAGGACCTACAACTGACCAGAAGGGCAATCATTCGCACTGTTCAGAGAGTGTCCTACAGAGCAGAGATTGCAGCCCTGTTGTGAGGGCACTCCCTTCCCGTTGAAAACAGGGTGTACAGATTAGAGCCTTTCCTGGAGGAGGACGGCTTGCTACGTACTGGTGGTAGGCTGAAGAGTGCACATATTGCCAAGATCAGACACAGCCCATCCTCCTGCCATGTTATCCCCCCGTCACTGCCATCATCGTTCAGGAAATACATGAAGGTAAAACTGGGTACTCTGGTCGTGAGCACACTTTGGCATGACCGCGCCAGTGGTACTGGAATCTCAGTGCCAGGCGATTGACAGAAAAATCATTCGTCGCTGTGTATTATGTGGAAGGAACAATTGGACACCTGCACCACAAAGGATGGCTGACTTGCCCTTCGACAGACCACTAGCTGGGAAACCTCCATTCACACCCACAGCAACAGACAGCTTTGGCTTATTCCTCGTCAGGGCGGCCTGAGCGCCTCTGCTCGAACAGTGGTATTGTACCAACTTGATGAGGGGTTAAAGGCTGCTGCAAGAAGTAGGGTCAGTGATACCCGTCAATGTTACACGAGAAAGGAGGGCATCGAGTGGGTATTTAACCCCCAGCAGCCAAACATGTGGTGAGTTCTTGGGAACAGCAAATCCGCATGGTGAGAAGTCCTCTGTGTCATCATTGTTCCAAGTCTTGGATTACAAACGGCCACTAACATTGTTCTGTGAGATGAAGGCTGTTGTGAACGAACGGCCCATTACGCCAGTGCCTAATGAACCTGGCAAACTGCAGGCCCTCACTTTGATAGGGTAGTGATGCCGAGCGTATAGTGAGGGGTACTTATAGATGTGTGAAAAGAGCATCAAACCGTGAACGTGGTTGTCATTTATAAAGGCATGAAGTACTTACACCCGTACAATTGCTTCAGGGCTAGAGGTAAATTGGAACTATAGTTTGGAGGAGAAACATGTATTGCTGGGGGCCTGCGTGACGAGAAGCTTGGTATTACTGGAGGATAGCACGATTCAGTCACAGCTACAGGCCGTACTGTGTCAGTTTAGACCTGTACCACCTAAGCTGTGGTACTTGTACATAATATTGGTTGTAGAAAGTCATGATTGTGGTGAGTAGCGACAGTGGTACGATGATAAGTAACTTGGATGCAGATATCCAAAACTGTACTCAGAGTCATGTCGTGCGAGAGTGTAGAATCTCCCCCTCCATTGTTTGCAGGTTTGACAAATACAGAATCAAGTCCAACTGGTGGGTCTTGTTATTAACCAGAAGGCTTGGGTACGGCGATCACGTTTACAGTGGCAGCACTTCATTTCAAGAGGATATTTGGAAGTACCGCGTAATTGTTCTCATACTTTAATACTTTTGGGCTGATTTTAACCAAACCTGGTGTTGAGGTTGACGGTCAGGTATGGGGCTGATCTTTTTTATTTATTTATTTATTTATTATTTTTTTTACTATAAGTCAAAGGTAAAATTAACAGGGCTACAATAGACCAAAGATCGACTTAGCAAGGCCAGCTTAAGCAATTTTTATCCAGTTAAACCAAACGTGACAGAGGAGTTGAGGGTGAGGTAAGAGCGAAGGGTTTCATTTCAATTTTGAGAACATTCAGTCTAAGGTCAAGGTCACTGGGCAAGGCCGAAGATCAACTCATGTGTCTGGGTGTGAATAAAATAACTATAAGACAGTTTTATTCTGATTTGAACTTAACTTGATGAAAAGGGTTGATGATCACCCAAGGGATTCCTTATTGTTTTTTTTTAGAACAATACGTCAAATGTAAAAGTCACATGAGGTCAGCTTGAACCAGTGAAACATAGGATGGAAAAATCAAAATCAATTAAATAAAATTACATACGCCGGATTACAGGTGTCCTCTTTTCATATAAAATCTCTAACAGTTTGACTTTAACTGCTGTAGGTTGAGGTCTGGGGGACACTAGTCTGGGGAAGCGAGTTCCAGGGAGAAGCAGTTCGGGGAGCATAGAAATTCTGACAGAGAAAAGTTCTGCAATATGGTAGGTAGTGTGACAGTCAAGTCTTGAAGTGTAGGATGAAAAATGCTTATGGAGATTGTGCTGTGGTGGGTTTGTTTGTGAGTGTGAGTATTATTTACTTGTGAGTGCATGCCATCGAATGAACCTCCATAGAGTGCAAGCATATGACTTGAGATGAGAAGCCATACAACTGCAGCCTCTAAAATGTCCGCCCCCAGGTGGAAATGAACCCAACCAGTAGACTCAGCTGACTCACACTACCACTCGACCGCCGGAGGAAATTGTCTGTAGCCCTTTTAATAAGAGAAAACTTTCCTAAGCTGAATAAAATACAAGTAATCTGGAAGTGACAAGCTGAAATTAAAATGACGCTGACATATGTCAAGTACGATCTGTAAAATAAGTCTCCTTTCAAATCGACTCGGAACAAATACAATCGTGAAATTTCGGAATTGATAATAAAGGGTTTTCAATACCTCTGCTCCTCCCCTTCCCTTCTGGGTTGAAAGATTTCAAAGATTTCAGACATGACTGTACGGGAAGGCATTTCACTGGTGCGGGGGAGGGGGTGTTTGATCTGACAGTGCCAAAGTTGTTCTATTTCTAATTAATTATTAATAAATATGCATAGTACACGAACAGATGAGTGTATATCTATCTCTCTATAATTATGTGTAGGTTATTTATATGCTTAAAATCTCGTGCTCAGATTTATGTTTGCATGAAAACTGATAGTACTGAATATGTATCAGAACAAACCAAAAAATAAACAAGTTTAACGTCAAACATAAAGAATACCTTCAAAATGATGAGAGGATTCGAAGAGTTTTAACCATACAGTAATTCTTTTTAAAAGCAGCAGCACATCACCAGAAAGATCTGCCGTTTAAAAAATTCCCTGTCAAAAAAAAAAAAAAAACTTTCCTAGCCTTGGGGGGGATACCCCCCGCCTAGTACGCCTATAATTTCAAAACTAGAATATGTCTGTGAACAAATGTTATTGCAGTCACCGTTGATCTATTCGTTTTCTTAGAATTCGTGCTCAAAGAAAACTATTTTCTGTTGGAGAACAAACGTTTCTTAGAAATTGGCCCTGGCGTACCGGCAATTTTTAAAACTACAGTAGTTAAGCTCCCAAATGGTAACTTTGCTGTACAAAAGCGTCCATTAGAGCTTACGTATCCACTGCAAGTGCACTGTAAAATGCTGACTACCAGACAATTTCATTCAAGGATAATAACCTACCGGTACTTAAAACGTTGTACTTAGAAAAAAGAAAAAAGACCATCACTGCAGACAGTACAACCTGTCCGAATCAAATCTTCGCATGCTTTCTTGCAGACATTGAGTAGGGATGGAAAATGTATTACTTCAGCATCTCTGCTAACTATTCATTTGCTGTTCTTGCATCACTCCCTCCCCTTATATCATCTCCACATCTCAGCCCGTCGCGCAAGTGTTGACTTACCTGGTCTACCGTGTCATTCCATAACAAGAGGTAACATAGCTTTAATACGTTCTCAGGAAGTAACTGTAAGGAACTCCATACTAGTCATCAGTTGTAACATTTTATTCGCTGTAGATGACCAAGGCTAGGCGATATAGATTTGTGTGTGTATGTGTATGTGTGTGTGTGGTTGTAAGTCATCTTGTGGTGGTCCATTCTTCGTGAAGAGGATAGGTTGGTGGGTGGATGGATGGGTGGGTTGGTGAATGGACAGGTGGGATGAAGTGGCAGGGTGGGTGGGCAAGCGGGTGGGGTGCCTGGGCTTTTTGAGTTTGTGGGTGGATGTGTGGCTTCCCAGAGGGCACTGTACACAGCCCAGCGATTAGGTGTTACTGGTGGGTTGGTTGGTGGAGGGTTGGGTGGATGGTGGAAAGCAGGCCCATTGGGAAATAGGTCTAGTAAGCAAGAGTGTGTTTAGAATAGGCTCATATGGGGAAATTAGTGCTTGGAGGGGATGGTTCAAGCAAAATCTTGTCCAATGGGCAAAACAGGTCTATGCAGAAAATAGGCTGATATGTGATAAAAGGTTCATGTGAGGATTTGGTGTCCTCTTGGGGAGGAATTAGGACCATGTCTATGAAGAAAACGGGTCTTTGGTAGGAAAATAGGACCACAGAGAAAGAAACAGGACCAGGAGGTAAAATAAGTAATTGGAGGAAGATTGATCCACAGGGGAAAAGAAGTCCATGGGTAAAGAAATATCCATTCTGGGGAAAAAAAAAAAAAAGCTCTGAGATAAAAAAGGTACATGGAAGAAATAGGTCCATCTAAAAAGTAGGATCATTAGGGAATATTGGTCTCTGGGTAAAATATGTTTGTCGAGGAAAACGGGTCCATTAGGCAAAAACAGGTTCAAGGAAGATTTCAGACCACGATGGTGAATGGGTCTGAAGGAAAAATAGGTCCATGGAAGAATTTGATTAGATGTCATGAAAATAGGGCCATGGGAGAAAGTAGGTGGGTTGGGAAATAACACCTGAATGATGCAGCCAGAGACAGGCTCATGTGCTAGTCGTGTGTGATGTTCTGCAAATTCCTCACTATACACACCAGGGTAATGGCCGCCTAAGTTTGTTTGGTCAGTCATCCTTTGTTTATTTTGGGGGACTCTGAAACCAAAAAATGTAGTAAGGCTCAAAGAAAATGGCCTTGGGTCCAGTGGCTCCATCGCAGAAAAACTATTGAGAGGTTTTAATAATTGCGCTTTTTTTTCGGAACTTTGACAACAAAACCGTTTAAACACGTTTTGGGGAACTGCTCCTGTAAACTTTTATCAAATTCGGTCCACACATCTAAGGGCAGCTGGACAAACAAACATACAGACAGACAGAGGTGCATTATTATTATATACTCGAATAATGGCTTCCTACAGCAGCATATGCTCGTTTCATCTGTCATTTTTTTTTTTCGGAACTTTGAAACCAAAAGCATTTATACATATTCTGGGGCCCTGGGGGGTGTTTCTGCTGTGCCCGAGCGCTTCCGTGGATCCACAAAGGCCTACTACCCTTATTTTCCCCTGAAGATGTGAATACACGAAAGTGCTCGGGAAAATTCGTGTTTCCTGATTTATCCTTGTAGATATCAGCATATCTTTGAAGCACGTGTTATTAAGTGATTTATATGCATATCTATCTATCTATCTATCATATATAAATAAT
>JAGKTI010025823.1:0-13823 GCA_018397915.1 Birgus latro
GGGGTGGAGTGGGGAGGTGTGGTGTATGAGTGAAGAGTGAGGTAGGGCACAGCATGGTGGGGTTAGGTGGGGTGGAATATTTTAATGGTGGGGTGGAGTGGGGAGGTGTGGTGTATGAGTGAACACTGAGGTAGGGCACAGCATGGTGGGGTAAGGTGGGGTGGAATAGGGTAATTGTGGGGTAGAGTGGGGAGGTGTGGTGTATGAGTGAACACTGAGGTAGGGTACAGCATTGTGGGATTATTTGGGGTGGAATGGGATAATGGTGGGATGGAGTGGGGAGGTGTGGTGTATGAGTGAAGACTGAGGTAGGGCACAGCATGGTGGGGTTAGGTGGGGTGGAATGTGGTAATGGTGGGGTGGAGTGGGGAGGTGTGGTGTATGAGACTAGACTGAGGTAGCGCACAGAATGGTGGGGTTAGGTCGGGTGGAATGGGGTAATGGTGGGGTGGAGTGGTGGGGTGGGGTGTGGTGTATGAGTGAAGACTGAGGTTGGGCACAGCATGCTAGGGTTAGGTGGCGTGGAATGGGGTAATATTGGGGTGGAGTAGGAAGGTGTGATGTATGAGTGAAGACTGAGGTAGGGCACAGCATCGTGGGGTTAGGTGGGGTGGAATGGGATAATGGTGGGGTGGAGTGGGGAGGTGTGGTGTATGAGTGAAGACTGAGGTAGGGCACAGCATGGTGGGGTTAGGTGGGGTGGAATGGGGTAATGGTGGGGTGGAGTGGGGAGGTGTGGTGTATGACTGAAGACTGAGGTATGGTACAGCATGGTGGTGTTAGGTGGGGTGGAATGGGGTAAGGGTGGGGTGGAGTGGGGAGGTGTGGTGTATGAGTGAATACTGAGGTAGGGCACAGCATGGTGGGGTTAGGTGGGGTGGAATGGGATAAGGGTGGGGTGGAGTGGGGAGGTGTGGTGTATGAGTGAAGACTGAGGTTGGGCACAGCATGGTGGAGTTAGGTGGGCTGGAATAGGGTAATGGTGGGTTGGAGTAGGGAGTTGTGGTGTATGAGTGAAGACTGAGGTAGCGCACAGAATGGTGGGGTTAGGTCGGGTGGAATGGGGTAATGGTGGGGTGGAGTGGGGAGGTATGGTGAATGAGTGAAGATTGAGGTAGGGTACAGCATGGTGGGGTTATGTGGGGTGGAATGGGGTAATGGTGTGGTGGAGTGGGGAGGTGTGGTGTATGAGTGAAGACTGAGGCAGGGTACAGCATGGTGGGGTTAGGTGGGGTAGAATGGGGTAATGGTGGGGCGGAGTGGCGATGTGTGGTGTATCAGTTAAGACTGAGGTAGGGCAGAGCATGGTGGGGTTAGATGGGGTGGAATGGGGTAATGGTGGGGTGAACATGTGGAGTAATGAGGGAGAGACGGAGGCGAGGAGGAGGTCATAGAAACAGGGAAGATGATGCTGGAAAAAATAAATTACGATCTTATCTCTGTTGTAAATTAAGATTTTTTAAAAGCCAAGAAGGAGACGAGGATTAGAAGTACAATTTGAAGTCCCAGGTTCGTCTAAAACGGGAACCCGGTGGACTGCAGGATGAGGGCGGTATCGTAGTAAGGTTAAGAAGCTTACTAACACCTCTTCCTTACCGATTTATTTCTGATTCTGCTCCGTTACAATAATCTTGTGTGTAATTCATGCAATCTCTGTAGACTTTGAAAAGACATAAGGAGGAAACCCGGGGATATTAATGAGTGGTTTAGAAAATAAATCGCTATGAAAGAGGTGTTAGGGAGCCTCCTTACACAAAGAGAATACGGGACTGAATCGCTCTCTCACCTGCAGCCTTTCATTAAAAAAAATATATATATATATTCGCCTTTGCTTCCTGTTCTTTCTTTGAATCAAGTCATAGCAATAACAAGTGCTGGAGAGGAGGGCCTTCGCTTGGTGGCTTCGATATGACCGCGTGGTGGCTCTGATGCCTGGTCATACAAACGTCCCCCAGTTCCCACCCTATTCCCCAGAAGAGCGATGGTGGACTGTAGGAGAAGGGTAACTTTAGCCGGGTGTTCACTGAGTTCACATTTCAGATGAATTTAGGGTTATATCAGCTACTAGTACGGCTAAGAATTGTCAGAGTACGTGGGAGGAAGCCAGTCTCATCAGGACATATGGAAGTGAAAAATGGCTGACAAAGAAAGGGAAACGAATGAATTAATGAAAGAAGAATGACAGATACCAGGCAGCTTAACGTTTCAAAGAACACCGTAGCCCGATGGATACAACGCCACAACGAAACTGGAAACGTCTTGCATAAGCGTGGACCGGGCAGACCTCGGTGCACAACGTCAAATCAGGACACAGCGAATGCAGATATCGTCGAGAGTAACCCGTTCACCGCTGCCACAGCCATCCGTCGACAACTTGGATTGACCTGCACAGCACAGACAATTCGAAACCGCCATAAATCCCGTGGTCTCCATGGCCGTATGCCAGCTAAAAAGCCGGAGCTCACCGAAACCGACATGGAACGACGTATGGAATATGCCTTGGAATACGCAGACCAGCCTGCTTCATATTGGGACAACATCATATACTGTGACGAGAAGACATTTTCTACTGAGGATATAGTGACTGCAAAGGTGTGGCGCCCTAAGAACGAACGGTATGAATTCTCTCTCCCTCTCTCTCTCTCTCTCTCTCTCTCTCGAGTGTTTGTGACATATTACATTCGTGACCCATTGGTTATATTATGATTATTTAAGTGGTTATATAAATTTACTGCTGGTATGTTACCTCACTAGCCTAAGTAACTTTCTCATACGTATTATGTTAGATAATTGATAATATGGTAACACCTCCACAGGGCTAGAGTTAAGATTGTTGTAGGATCTGGTCACTTTCGAGTAGATTTGACATCAGTCCACACAGAATTAAATTCACGTGAGGAGTATACATTTCGGCGTGGCTGCATGGTCCAGGTTACCTAAATCGCCGCAACATAACTATTTATTTATATGGTTCCTTACTGTCCACTGTTTGTTCCTAGGTATGACAGGAAACATGTGGTTGCAACTCGAAGAAGTGGCAGAATGACTGTCGGATGTTTCGGCTGGATTCACTCGAGTGGCGTTGGGGAGTCGACAGACGTAGGACCAGGCAGATTCACTGGAACTAAATACGTGGAGATATTGGAGGAGGTTCTTCTTCCGTCTGTGCAGCAGCTGCTTTACCCTGACGACACGCCATTCTTCCTTATCCAGGACAACTCGCCCATACACACGAGTATGTTGTCAAGAATTGGTTTCGGAACCTTTCACACATTACGCTCGTGCCTCACCCTCCAAAATCACTAGCCCTCAACCCGATCGAGCATGTGTGGTCAGAAATGGTCAGATGTCACATCCATGATTGCCACTACCGTACCAGAGAACAATTACTCGGTCATGTGATGAGGTCATGGGAGCATATGCGAGGACCAGCAGGACAGGAATTTGTAGAAACTGTGTGTGCATCCATGACACGTCGGTTAAACTGTGTTATTGACGTGGGGGCGTCATACATTAATTACTGATGCAAATAAATGTAATTCATTCATTCTTAAGGATGTTTTCTTTTAATATCAACCAATAAACCATGCTCTTGTCTTTGGCTTTCCCATATGATACCTAGGACTCTAGCATATGATCGGTCAGGCTTTTATAACAAAATATTTTATCATCGTCTACACCTTAGATCTACCCCAGGAGACAAAAATAAGTTACTAATGTGCTGTTACTCGCAACTCTGCTATAATTCTTGCTGTGTATCGTGAAGCATAACTTATTTCATGACGCACAGTCTCCATACTGAGACATTATAAAACAGTTCAGTAAACCAGGGATACCAACCACGCACCAGAACTCAGTTGGGGCTTCAAATTCCTTCGTGCGGTGTGGCAAATTGTATCGTGCATTTTATAGGGTGTACATAGATTTCCTCCTCCTGCCATTTTTTTTTTTCATTGTACATTTCTTGCCTTCGTTGTCTTTTTTTTTTTTTTAGTTTTACTGTGTGTTCCTTGCCCCTTGTAACTTTTTTTGTTTACTGTATATTATTTTTAGCCCCACCTGCCTACCTGTCAGCCGGCCAGCCTACTAGCGTGCTTTCTTGCCTGCATACAATATATTCCTACATGTTTTGCCTGGCGCTGATGAGAAGCCTATGCGTGGTGGCGCTGGGCACCCTGGGTGCAGCAGCTGCATCAATCCGCGAGCCAAACTTCCGCATATTTATTTCCCTGCACCTCGCCTTGGGGAGGGTGTGCATGAAGGGTCTGTTTACCAAAGTGCATGATGGCAACAGGAGATACGCAAGATACGAGTGATATGTCTGCATGATTAATGTGCATGAGGGTTCTGCTATCTGAGATGCATGATGGCTACTGGCGGTGGACAGGAGATTCAAAGGGTGAGACAGACAGTCAGACGGGTAGACAGAGCATGTTGGTGCCGTTCTTGCTTAACTCCGGTCAATAAGGCTGAGCAGACCCGTCGACCACAGTAACTGCACAGTAAGAAACTGCTTCTACGGGACCAACCTATAGGTACAGTACAGTACATGCAAAGTGTAGATATTCGTTACCCCAGTGTGGTAGACAGCGTCTCACATGGGTCCGACCAAGGCCCTTCTCATGGCGAGGTGCAGCAAAATATGAGTGCGTAGTGCCACCACATGCAGGCTCCTCATCAGCACCTGGGGACGAAGGCTCTGACAGCTAATGAAGACAAGAAAGGGGAGAAGAAGATCGTGACAGCGGCATTGACAGGGAGGAGAAAGTCTTGGTGTTAAGTGTGGGTGATGTTCCCGGTAACTAACTAAGCTTTACGACCACACGACACACCATTTATGTCCCTCTCGTTGGCATGGCACACCGAAACACTTCTTCTTTAGCCAAGTATTTTGCGTATCACACCTTATTATTGCTTTAAGTGCTTATTAATATCCATTTAGCTTGTAACATACGAGGATACTTTGACCCATTAGGCAAGGTATTTAAGCAAGGTGTCAGGATGTATCGTCAGCCAGCACGAACACGACCTTTTGTAAGGTCTTGCCCTGCAGGGAGACAGGGAGACAAGTGAAGCAAGTAGACGCACCCTGACACTTTTGCATGTCCCGCCACCAGACTATGATTTTACAGGACGCACAGACAAGCACACGCACCCTAACACACTCTTGCATGTCCCGCCACCAGAGTGTGATTTGCCAAGGGACGTAGATGCAAGAACACATTTTGACACGTGTTTGTACCATTTCCGGTCACGGGTGTATTCTAAAATATTACAAATTTCTATATACAGCTCGACCTGTGTATAGGAGGAAAATGGAAGATCAAACTTACAGGCAGTAATGGAACTGTATTAAGCAACCGTCACTCTCCAAAACAATGTCAGATAATTTTTTTTAAAGATAATGAAACATTAAAAATGACGTGGTCAAAAAGGCGATCCATAACAAGGACCCAGTAAATGTTAACAACAGACATAGACGTTAGCTGACAGCAGCACATGCGTGGCTTTACGTGCAACCCACAGCTGTCAATCCTCTCATCTTTCCTCACACAGACACGCCAGTTGTTACTCGTGCCCTAAGGTTGACTGTAGCACAAAAAATCTTGCATAAGGATGAAATAAACTGCTTAATCTGTACTAGGTTGCAGCTTTCCTGACTACGTGTAGACCACAATAGTCATCCTCTCTCATCTTCCCTCACAGATACGCCAGAGGTTACACTGTGCTCTTAGGTTGTCTTAAAAAATAAGCTGCCTAGGGACTGAAGCAAAATAGCTAAATCTGTCCATGACTAATTTCCATTATTACCTAACGTTTGTGGGAATGGCAGAGTTTGATTCATAGTTTTTAGGGAACTCTTGCTATGGTCCATTCTGGAATGCGAATAATTCTCTCCTCAGTCCCTGCTTCTCCTTTATCCCCCCTCCCCCCCATTTCTCCCTCTCCCTCGGCTTCCATCTCTCTCTCCATTTCCCCCCCTCCCTCCCTCCCTCCTTCCCCCGTCCTCTGTCTCCCCCTCCACGTCGCTATTTTTAACAGAGCTGGCCATCTCACGCACGCTGGTATTTGTGTCCTGTTTTCCTCTAAGCATCAAGCTCTGTTCGAATCATCCTCTTTGTTCAATATTTTGGCTACGAAAAGCCGTCTTCGTATGTCAGATAATAAACCCAGGACACCAGTAATATTAAAACGATCAGGCTTATTCTCGCTGTCCCTTACGAGATTTTTATAGAGACTTCTCGAACTGGAGTTTTAAGATATAGCCGTAGATATAGTCTTCATTAACCCCTCTATATTAAGCCGGCAAGCCTGGTACAATAGAAAAAACAATTACAGCCAAAACAAAGATGAAGCTAAGAAATAATTCTGAGACAAATGTAAACCACAAAACGTCTCGCGTTTGAAGGGGTTAACATTGCCTAGACTGAGGCTCATCTTACTACAGGGCATTTCCCCCCCCCCCATTTTATAGGGACACCGTAAAGGGTTAGTCTCAAAAAATTTCCTCCTGAAAATTAGTTGTAACACCATTACTGAATCTCATTGTTTAAGTGTGTAATGACGTACAGGACGTTTTTCAAAAGTTCAAGTCCCCAAACTGCATTGACAACTTGTATACCCCCCTAGGAAAACCGAGGTTATAGAATTTAAATTATAAACATTTTTAAACAGTGACACCAGTTTTATTTTACTCTAACGTGCTTCGAGTAGTGGTGGCATCCAACATCCACTCTCCTGATGTAGTGCTGCTTATTTTCATTTTCTATCTCAGTCCTCCTTGTGTCTCGATCCTCCTCTTCCTGTATCATTCATCCTTCCTGTCTGTTGTTCTTCCCCCTTCGGGTGAGTGCATTGCTTAACAAGCCTAATTGTTCCCTGTAACCCTTTCTGCAATGCTAGGTGGTAACCATACACCCACATATCAGGGCGATATGCAGCATACTATGGTGCCCCTGTTAAACGAGTTAAGTTTCGTATGGCATTTATCCAGGAAACNAGGTCGTGTTGGTGGTGGTGCTGGAGGTGGTGTTGGTGGTCGTGCTGGAGGTTGTGTTGGTGGTGGTTGTGGTGGTTGAGGCTGAGGTGCAAATGCTGGAGAGAGGGAGAATTACAAGTAGCTCTGAGAATATTTCTTTCACTTTCTCGGTTACAAGGTTAGGTATTTAAATCACCAAGGTCACTTAGAATATGACCCAGAGCTTGATAAATTAAGTACAGTTAAAGGAGTACAAATAAATACAAAGGAAAGTAAACAACATCAGCTATGAGAGTTGCTTGGAGGTGGTCATGATATCTACTGTACAAGCTGAAGATAAGGAGAGTAAAGTGAGCCCGCTTCCATACAAGTAGCCCCACTGGACGCTGGCGGGTGTGGGTGATGATGTGTAAGGGTTACAATGGCGCAGAATTCCCGCCATCACCAGCAAGCATCTGGTATGGACACGACCAAAGAATGCTGCTCCCCACCCACCAACGGCCTCCACCCCACCCACCTGCCAAAACCGGTAGGAAAAAGCGAAAATGATCCCCATGCACCATAGAAAACACTGTCAAGGTAACATAGGAGGAGTGAATGTAATGTTATCAAAACTAACCAAGCGTGGTGGCAGAGACGGTATTGGAGTCAGGGCTGTTGGCACGTCGTCCTCTCGGCAGAGCTTTGAACGCCCTGACTCTGATTTCATATGTGGTCACAGGCGCCAGACCGCCAATATGGACCTTTGTCTCTCTGGCCACCCGATCTGTGACCAGTGACCCTTCGCTGTACACCACCACCAGGAACTCAACACCATCCCCAGTACTGCCATACTGGTGATAAGGTGTGCAATTAATACCTTAGACAACAGAAAAGGAAGACGATCATTTTTTTTTTTTTTAAGTCCTGGACCAGTTACCTTTCACTGTTCACCGACACCAGAAATTTCACTTGACCGCCACTGCCATGACGGTACTGCAAACACATTACAATATCAGCTCATTCTGACCACTTTATGAGGGAAAGGGGCAGGGGAGGCGGTGGCAGAGTCGGTAGAGGGGTGGTTTGCTGTCCTTACGAACGTGTGATCCATCCCCGTTTGGGGCAGGGAACAAATTAAGGATTTGAATTTCGTTAAAATAGGCTTTACTTTTACCATAAGATCCATCGGCATGTTGTCAAAACACCCCCTGTCATACCAATACACCAGTCCTGCATATAGACAGCACAAAACACCCCCTGTAATACCAATACACCAGTCCTGCATAAGACAGCACAAAACACCCCCTGTCATACCAATACACCAGTCCTGCACAAGACAGCACTACAATGTACCAATATGGATGGTGGATATCAGTGCCAAAGTGGTGACAGGTGAATGTACTATTGGGCCTTAGGGGACGTACTATCTAGTTTATGTTATGCAGAATTATGCACAGTGAAAATATACACACGTACATGCTGCACATACACATACATACATACATACGGTACATAAACACATACCTACATACATATACATACATGCATACATACACATACATACACATACATCCATACATACATAAGTAAATCCCATTTACCTGCCACTGTACATCAACGGACGTGTCAGTCACATCTGTAAGCTCTAGGCTGGTTGGTGCCGCCAGCTCCACCCCTGAAATATTGATAGTAATTCTTGTATGTCATCCACTCCCTGTGATGTAGTGCAGTCTTCAGGTGACTCTACACGTACTGATAAGCCAAATTGTTTCTTATCGCCCAGGGAGCCATTATTACGCTGGGTGGTAACCATATAGCCAACAAAGGAGCACTTGGTCCACATTCTATTCTAGTCAGTTTCGTTTCGTTTCGTTTTTGAAGGCTCCAACATGCCTCATTCTCATTTCTCTTCACGTGGCTAAAATATAGAATAGATAATCACTACACCTCTGATAGATAGGACCAAAGGATGCCAATGTTAGGACGTGAAGGGTAGAAGGATGCCAAGGGAAGAAGGATAAAAGTTAGCATCAAAGGTAAGGCATAAATATTACTAAGGTCAGGACTGAGGAATACCCAGAAGAAATAGTTCCTGTGAAACATTAAACAGTAAAAAAAAAAAAATGCTACAAAAGCTAGTCATACCAAATAATTCAGATAAAGAAGGCAAATAATATTCAGGGGAAGAAATACATGAAATATGCCTGTAAACCACCGTACCCCCTTCAGAAATTCTCCTCGTACCAGCCCATATGTAGCCTTGGCCCCTCCTTGACCACCTCAGTTTCAAAGTCCTTTTTACGCCCCTGCCATCTGCAGTTCCAAAATGTAAAAGCGAGTCAGATCACATACCCTTGGTGGAGACAGAGTCGAGGCTGGTGTCAGGGCTGTTGGCACGTCGTCCCCCGGGCAGAGCTTTGAATGCCCTGACTTTGATATCATAGGTGGTGTCGGCTTCCAGACCAACGAGACGAACATTAGTCTCTCTTGTCACCCGATCTTGGACCAGAGATCCCTCCCTGTATACCGACACCAGGAACTCAATACCTCCACCAGTACTGCCATACTGGTGAGAAAAAGGCGTAGAATTAATACTGATCGACCACACGAGGGTAATTGAAGCAGGCAATATATATTTTTTCTAAGTCTTGAAGCTGCGATCCTTCACATACTGACACCAGGAACTCAGCATCACCACCAACACCGCCCTACTGGTGATGACACACAGCACTGAGTGGAGCATCATCACCCCAGCGGAAGTGTCTGTGTATTAAGAGGGAATCCGTGGTGCAAATAGTGGTTTATTGGTACGCCTGTACGTGATGCATGGTCTAATGAACGGATGTTAAGCTGCTGTGAGAACTTTTAATTCTTCTAACTTCACTACTTCATGTGGAGAGAATGGAGAGTGAGAAACTGACTAGGAGAGTGTATGCGAGTGGAGTAGAAGGGAAGACTGGGAGGAGGAGACCAAGGATGAGGAGGGGGTATGGGGCAGAGTGGTATATGAGTCAAGATGGTGAGAGTCGGAGAATGGGCACCCTGATGGTGGAGGACAGAATGGCATGGAGGAGATTAGTATGTAACCAACCCTCCTGGAATTAAGACGGCTGCTATAGACAGACAGACAGACAGATAGATGAACAGACAAACAGATAAACAGATAGATAGATAGATAAAAAGGCAGACATAAAATCTGATAATTTCTCTCAGATGACTAACACGTACGTAACTTCTTAACAAAGTAATGTAATCTGTGTACGTGCAGTATACATGACAACTTACACATAGACCCAGAAAATACGTGAGAGATGAGCGACTGACCTGCCACTCTACCCTGATTGCTTGTGGACCGTCTGAGGTTGCTTGTACGTGGGTGGGGGCAGGGAGTGTGTTGGCACCTGGGGGAGGATGGGAGGAAACAGTACCATCAGTCAGTCATGAGCCATAAGTCGCTATTCTCCTTTAGTTATGGAAGCTCCCCAACACCTTTTCCTAGGCGATCTAGTTTGATTATTACACCTTACTGGGCTAAAAGCTCCCTCAACACTTTATTCGGAGCCATTTAGTTTGCTGATTACACCTTACTGTCCTATTCTTTACCTTTTCCTAAGTGATCTAGCTTGCTCATTACACCTTATTCTCCTGTTCTGTGTTATATAAATCCTTCAAACATCGCCATACTCTGGAACGTACAAAAGGATATTAACCAGCCGTATCCAAAAACAAATCGCTTAGAAAGGGGTGTTAAGGAGCTTCCTAACCCGACGAGAACACCAGCCATAGTGTCATATTCTAAATAATGTTAAACACATCTTTCTTAACAATTAATTTAGAATACAACACCTTAGCATGTTCGTGTATGTTGTCTAGGCTATATCGTTTTAATACTGACATACGATTAGTTTGTATCAGTAACAAAGTGGGACACTGAGATGTAATGTGCAGAATTAATCGCTATGGAAGAAGCGTTACGAAACCAGAGTGACAAGCAGTAAAGGAGCGTTGTGATGTGAATATGTTTAAATGCATTAGGAGAAATGCACTGTGGTGGTTTGGCCATGTGGAGAGGATGGAGAGTGAGAGACTGACTAGAAGAGTGTATGTGAGTGAGGTAGAGAAGGGGGAGAGGAAGGAGGAGACCGAGGATGAGATGGAGGGATGGAATAGAGAGGTATGTAAGAAAGGGGTGTAAGCTGGAGAAGGGCAGCGAAATGGCAGGGGACAGGGAGACATGGAGGCGATTTGTTTGTGGGCATTGGGCACCCCTTAAGGGATTAAGGCGTCTCGCTATAGACAGACAAATGGGTAGATAAGCAGAGGAGGTTAAATATTTCAGAAGCATACCGAGCCTTTCTCAGCTTTTGAATATTAACTAGCAGAGGAAAGCGGTAAGTAGCAGAGGTGAAAAACTACAGAAATGTACCAGTTCTCTCTCAACTTAGAGATATTAGCCAGTAGAGGGGAAAGTGACGAGGAGATGAAGTGAAAGCCTATCTCAGCTCTAACTATTAGCCAACAGAAGGAAGTGGCAAGTTGAAGATGTGAAATATCAAGCAGAGAAACGTTCCAAGCCCCTCTAAACCCAGGCAAGTGACAAGTAGAGGCGGTGAAATATTAGAAAAACACTCCAAGCTTCTTCCAGTTTCTGAGTTTCAGCAAGCAGAGGAAAGTACCAAGTAGAAGAGGTGAAATAATGGAGAAACATAACAGCCTCTCTCGGCTTAGGAATATTAGCCAGAGGAAAGTAACAAGTACAGGAGGAGAAATATTAAAGAGACATTTGAAGTCTGTCAGGTTAGGAATATTAGTCAGCATAGGAAAGTCAGAAGCAGAAGAGGTGAAGTATTAGAAAAACTACCACGCTTCTCCCAGCTGAGGAAAACTGATAGCAAAGGAAAGCGACGAGCAGAAAAGGTCAGTTCAGGCTAACCTTTGCCCTTTACTTCATGTTATACCTGCTTGTCGTCTGTGGCGTGTTGACTCCTCCTCAGCCGTATCGGAATCCACGTCTGCATTTATTTCATCATCCTGTCTTGAACTTAGATGATCTGGTTCTTGTAAACACCTCGAAGTCGTCACCAGTACTGAAAACAGTGAGAGAGAGTGAGAGAGAGATTTGTAATTTGTCCCTGCTACTTTCAGACAAATCTATTCGGCTCAGAAGACTTTTCTAACAGGAAAACTTGACTTCTTCTGTCAAATGTCATTATGAGAGAGAGGGAGTTAAAATACTCACCAGTCAACAGTACCGTCACCACACCAACCACCTTCATGCTGTTCTGGAAAAGTGAGGTAGTGCTTAAATAATAATAATAATAATAATAATAATAATAGTAATAATGATCACTGTCTTTTCCATCCTGTCCATAGTACTTTCTCCCTCCTAGCATATTCTAGTGCTAATCTCTTGTTATAGCTCAGCATGTAATATGGAGATGGCAATTTTAGGCCAATATTAACCAGTTAAAGCTTAAAACTACTGTATATTTCACTGCACAATGCTCTGTACATTACACTGTAACTTCTTAATGGCACTGCAGTTAGCCTAAAGATGTAACCAACACTGCATTAATATTACACCGTACTAACACTACACTGTACCCAAACTGCACTGTATTAACCCTACACTGTACTAACCCTACACTGTACTCACTCAACACTGTACTCAATCTACGCTGTAATCTCTGAATGACACTAGCTAATAATGTTGGTAGAACTGGAGTCTACTGGATTCTGGGTGCGGCATCCTGTACAGTGGGAAATCTCTCGTGGGTTATTCACTTTCTCTCTCTCTCTCTCTCTCTCTCTCTCTCTCTCTCTCGATAGTGGGTGAAAATCGTGTTAGAGAAGTTATTTGGTAATGTAGGTTATTTGTTTTCATTAGCGTTTCAGTGTTTCTTGTTGCCTTATTTCTCTACCCCTAGTACTGTACAAAAGATGTGTGCGTTCGCGCGTGCTTGCGTGTGTGTGTGTGTGTGTGTGTGTGTGTGTGTGTGTGTGTGTGTGTGTGTGTGTGTGTGTGTGTGTGTGCTCTACTATGCACGTTTAGGACAGAATTACTAAGTTATCTAAAGAATTCTAACCAATATAATTAAACTTATGTTGTCGTGAAGGTTCTCTCATATGTTTCAGGCTTCAAGGCAGCCATGAGCTCTCTGATGTCATGGTAATACACGTCATCACAGGCGACGGGTTTCCCCATATTTAAAAGCAGCCTCTCGCGGCCGGGAAGGTATGTAGAGACAGGAAGGTGAGCCTCTGTGCTTTGACGTTAGGAGCCATTTTCCCTCGGAGGCAAGATGGGAGCCTATTTTGTACCGCTCTAGTTTAAGATTAGTGTGTGGGCTATGACCTGACCTAACTCCCCCTCTCTTCCTTCCCCTGCCGTTTCCTGACTCTGCCACCCTATCTCTCACCCTCATCCCTGCCCTACCCTGACCTCGACACCTCCACCCTGCCCCTAACCCTCATTCCAGCCCCCACAGCCCCATCTCTATCCTCACTTTCTTCCCTCAACTCCGTTTTCATCATCATCTTGCCCCACTATGAAAGCAAAAGAAAAATAGAAGAATTATCGTACCTTTGCGGAGAGAAGAAGTGACGTCCAGGCGCAAAGCACTGTCTCATGTGACTGCCTGACTGTGTGTGCGTGTGTGTGCGTGTGTGTGTGTGTGCGCACCTATGACCCCGGGATCCTTCTTACAATTTCCTGTATTATTTAGCTTGTTTGACTGTGGTGGTGATGGTGTGTGTATCTGTGTGTGTTTACTTTTGATGCTGTGCTTCTGGTGTTTGTTAGTGGTGGTAGGGGATGTGTGTGTGTGTGTGTGTGTGTGTGTGTGTGTGTGTGTGTGTGTGT
>JAGKTI010025824.1:0-13823 GCA_018397915.1 Birgus latro
TGCAGGGTATGAAGGCCTCACAAAGGAGAAGTAGAAACGGTTACATGATTATGTATATGAGGCATGGGTAAATATATGTGGTACAGTATAAGTATCACTTCACATATCCACAGGGGGGTGAAAATCCATCTCCAACACACGCTGCCGACGGTCTGTACTGCCTCTGTGAATGATTTTCTACCAATTAACCACTTCAGTACTGTGACTTTATTTACACTTCCTCCAGCTGATTTTATGGCACTCAGGACTGGACTCACATACTGAAGGGGCTAACAAAGGCTGTACCAACCCCGTGCACTTCCACAGATCCAACCTACACTGACTAAAATTGTCTGGTGGCAGCAAGAACAAAATGAAAATACACCCAGCATTGAAAGAGTTAAAGGTATATTAAATGCACTAAATTGTTTTTTGTCATAACTTATTTATTTATATATGCTTCTTTAATTTAGTGTTGAAAGGACAAGTAATAGGTATTGTCTTAGCAGTTTTTTTGGGGGTGAAAATTCGGTAATTTAGCAATTTTGGGGGTTGAAAATTCAGTAATTCGAACCAGGGTAGAGCCCCATATAGTTCGGCTTATAAAGGGTTTACTGTATATATATATATTTTTCCCAGCAGTTTTTTGCAGCCTTTGGAAATACTGTAATTAACTGTTTTTTTGGCAGTTGCTTTAGCTTATAGTCTGCAGAATACTTCAGCTGAATAGTGGCCAACCTTAAGATGCGATTCCTTAACCCTTTGCCAGCTGCCGGCATTAAATGATGCTCTCCATTGTCAGTGCCGCTGATGTCGAATTAGCATGATCAATAAAAAACTGCGAACAACTATGGAAAGGGAATGAAGGTCTGGTATGTTTACATGACCCAACAGTACCATCTCAAGCACTCAGGTGGTCAGTTTAACTCGGATGTTATCACCCATATGTTTACAGGTGGCCCACCACATTCGCAGATTCATCTTTCACGGTTCTGACAGATTTGTGGATTGCCCCTCTGTGGAGGTCATTTTGCGCCAAACCATGTCCGCACCAAACCACCGCGCTCCCTCACTCCTCTGTCTCTCCCTCAGTCTGTGTTCTGCCGCTGTTGTGGTCGCTTCACTGCCTTCACGCTGCCATGCCAAACCTTCCGTAATTTCGTCATTGTGCCCAGTAATTGTGCTTTCATGTGTTTAAAGGTAACAAGTGCATTGCTGTGCTATTAGGTGAGTGAATTAGCGCCTGATTGAGTGATTTACTTGTCATAACTTCGTCCCACGTGTGTCTGTGTTGTCCCGCAAGCATGGGCCCAAAGTGTCCCACATCTCCTAGTGGCGAGCGCACCCCTAAACACACAGAGAAAGTGATGAGCCTGGAGGAGAAGGTGAAATTGCTGGACAAATGTTGGGAGGGCATAAGCTATGCTGCGGTTGGAAAAATTTTTAACGTGAACGAGACCACAGCGAGATACATAAAGAAAAATGAGGCAAAAAAATCCAGGAGGTGCTGGCATCCACTGTGCCACCCTCAGCCAAGCAAGTGTCGCAGGCGAGAGATATTGCGATGTCTAAGATGGAGAATGCATTGTTTGTGTGGATAAATGAACCTGAGCAGGAATGAAAATCCTGTAGACAGTAATGCGATTCAGTCAAAGGCGAAGTTATTATACGACACGATGACCAGTCCACCTCCCGACTGCGACTCCCCAAGCACTAGCACAGACCCTGGACCAGCCGCAACCACCCATCCTGAATTGACAGCCAGCAAAGGCTGGTTCAATAAATTCAAGCAGCGGTTCTCCCTGCACAATCTGAAGGTGACAGGGGAATCTACATCGGCTGACCATGTGGCAGCTGCAGCATTCCCTGAAGCAGTGAAAAAGATAATGGAGGAGAATGGATATAGGCTTGAGCAGGTGTGGAATGTTGATGAGACAGGCCTTTATCGGAAAAAAATGCCTGCTAGAACGATTGTTTCGAAGGAGGTAAAAAAGGCTCCTGGGTTCATGGCAGCTAAGGACCACTGCACCTTACTGATTTGTGCCAGCGCTGCTGGCCACATAATCAAGCCAGGATTTATTTATAAGTCGGCAAGTCCCAGAGCACTGAAGCGACGCAGCACAAACCTCCTGTCAGTGTTCTGGATGCACAATAAAAAAGTGTGGACCACCAGCAGCATCTTTCTGGACTGGTTTCACCACTGTCTCCTGATGGAGGTGCAGTCCTTCCTTCAGGAGAAGGGTCTCTCTGGCAAATTCTTCCTGATCCTGGACAGCGCTCCAGGCAACCCACAGTCACTCGAGGGTATGTGTGAGGATGTGGAGGTTGTGTTTTTGTTGCCAAATACAACCTCCCTGATACAGCCTCTTAGCTAGGGTGTAGTAGCTGCCTTCAAGGCATAATATATGAGGAGGTCAATGCAGAGGCTCTATACATCTTTAGATGTGAACCCCGACCTGAGTGTCATTGAGTATTGGAAAGGGTTCACCATCTCTGACTGCCTCACAGTGATGCAGGAGAGCCTGAAGGATGTGCACCCTGAGACAGTTAATGGCTCTTGGAGTGCGTTGTGGCCGGAGTGCATCCGAGATTTTGTAGGATTTGTTCCTGAGGAGCAGGTGAACCTGGCCGTGGAGTTGGAAAGGCTTGTAGGTGGTGAAGTGTTTGAGGATATGGAGGGTGAGGTGAGGGAGCTGGTGGAAGAACATGAAGTGGCCCTTACCGATGAAGAATTGGTGGAGCTTGTGTGGTCAGTGAGTGAGAAGGAGGATGCAGAGGAGAATCCTGACGACACCCTGCAGCAACAAGCCCTCACCCTTGAAAAGCTGGGGGAGGCAATGAGGATGACTGCACAAATCAAGCAATTCATCTGTGATATGGACCCATCAATGGTGAGGGCGTTGAAGATGATGCATGCCATAGATCAGAGCATAATTACCTACAAAACACTGTTTGACAGCATGAAGCAGAAGCAGTCTCAGTTGCCTATCACATTGTTCTTTCTTAAAGAAACCATGACCTGTTGCTGCTGCTGCCTCACACTGATCTTCCTCCACCACATCTGAGTCTGAATAGCCCACATCTGTGCCTGGACCTCAACCCTTGTGTGACCTTGAACCTGTTTACTATGACTCTGATGATGTATCATCCTCTCCACCTGCCTCTGAGGGCGATATCGACGATCCACCACCACTCGGCGATGACGCTAACTGGGGAGATGAGGTGGAGTCTATGCATATGTAGACTTCTCATGCCACAGTTACACTCCACATCATTTCATCCAGTCATCCATCATCAGTAACTGCTTGGCTAATCACATTCAGTGTCATCGATGTCATGTTCATCATCATCATCACAAGTCATCAGAGTTCATCCGCCAAAGATTCATTGACAGTGGTAAGTTAACTCTGAATTTATCGGGTATGGTTGTAAAATGTTGGGGTAAAAATGTAGCTGATGACATGCCCACACTCACGTTGTGTGTGAGATGCACTCAGTTGCTGGAGTCCATGGAAGTCACCAGGTACATATTTACCCTCACTTAGTACAGCCATACCCAATCAAAACTTATATTAAACTTTTTTTACAATTGGTTTTTTACTACAGTAAAACCTCGATATAACGGACTTCAATAGATCGGAATTCGCTTTTATCGGACTCGCGGAGCTACCGGACTAAACTCCTATATATCGGAAAAAGTCCGATAAAGCCAGAAAGCAGCCCGGACTGCCTGACCACTTCAGCTATGTTCACAACAATAAGACAAGTAAAAGACATGTTTTTCAGTGCACAGTACAGTATTATTATACCATTTGATTAATGTAGTGGAGGTATAACACAGTACAATACTGCAATGGTGGTGAAAACCACTGATGCAATCCGGGCATATGTCTGATATATCGGAAAAAGTCCGGATTAGCAGGGGTAAGTCCGGATGTTGCTTTTATCAGAATTTCGCATTTTTCGGACTGGCGGGCCCCGATTAGTCCGTTATAGTGAGGTCTTACTGTATTTGTGATATTTTATGCAGGTTTCTTGTCCCAGATATGGTTTATTAGGTACAGTATGTGCACACTTTATCACAGAAGGTGATCTGTCGCTGTAGAGGCATTTATGGAAGGGCACGCCAAACATTCTCAGAAATTCCACATTCGCGGGGGTCTATGTCCCCTGACCCCTGTGAATGTGGAGGGCTGCTTGTACATGTTAACCCTAAGAGATTTCTGGGCCTAGCAGATTATGTCTGTGCTCTCATTTGACCTGCTTCTTATGGCACGATATTTTTATTTGATCTCTCTGTGTATATACAGTTTTCAAGCTAGAATGTTGGTTCTTGGGTCATTTTAATGCTGAATAGTTGTACTTTATTGTAGTATGTTCAAAAAAGGAGAAAAAAGAAAATAAAATGTCAAAATGACGAGTTGAAGTTAGTCGAAAACCAAAAATTTTATACCTTGCATAGAAAAATATTCGGCAAAAAAAAACTAATAAAGATATGTAAATCTGGTTTAAACCATGCAAAACTACAATAAATTACCTTTACAATGATATATATATATCATGGTACTTTTAGCATTATGTTGCACGATAAAGCGAATGGAAAGAGATGCATAATTTTCTTTTAGTCTTGGCCGTAAATTCGCTTCGCAATCTTTTTCTTTGATCAGTCAGTGCAAATACACTTTTTATGATAGGATGCTGGTTGTGGTGTTATTTTGAAGCTGAATAGTTGTACTTTATCGTAATATGTTCCAAAAAGGAAAACAAATAAAATTAAAAGTCAAAGTGACGAGTTGAAGCTGGGCAAAAACCAAAAATTTTATACCTTGCTGTAGAAAAATATCCACAAAGAATAAAGTGATAAAGAAACAAAGCCATGAGTCATATCAGCTGTCCAGTTCCTGCCACGCATAGAGCAACCATTCCATGACATCATGCTTAAGTGTCTTTGTTACGATGCATATACGCGATTTATAGTGAATATTTTACAGAAGTATCTTAAAATGACAATTAAAAGCGTCATCGGAATATCTGAGGTTGGATTTGAAATGACGATCAAAATCGGAATTGGAATCTCAAAGGGTTAATGGCACGTGCGTAGTAATTTTATTAATTTTTCCATGAATCATAGCAAATCACAGGTTGGGTTTAGGAAGCTAAAAACACTTTGCCAGGTGTGCCATGTGATTCCCTTGATATCTGAAAGAAAAAGATCAATCACTGAAATTTTTAAAAATTGTCCCAGGGCTTGCCAGGGGTGCACTCAGATGTATTTCCTCACAGCCATTGGATGGTTAACCCCTAAAAGACAGGTGTCTGCATATGCAGTCAGCCTCCTCACCCTGCCACCCCCACCCACCCCCCTACTCCTCTACCACCACAACCACACCCAACCCCCCATCCCCTCCTCCCCTCCACAGTCCCCACCCCCAAACTTCCCATGCCCCCCACCATCACCCTACCCCTTGCAACCCCCCAGCCACCCACCATCCCCCCACCACCCTCCACCCCCTCCCCCTCCATCCCCTTCTCCTCTGCCCCTACCCCCTTCCCTCCTGCACCCCCCACTCCCCACATCCCCACACCCCAAACCCCCAACCCCTCAACCCTCCTTACCCCACACCACCACCTCTATCCTCATCCCCCTCCCCCACCCCCATACCACCCCACAACCCTCCACCACCCTCATCACCCCCCAACAAACCCCCCACCATATCATGCCCGTTGATTATGCCCATCCTGAATGCCTGTCTAAACTTTCCGTTGCATGTCTTTTAGGGGTTAAGAGAAAGCATGGTGTCATTTGATTGCTTGACTGAAAGATGGGAAGTGAGGAAGTTTGTTAATAATGATATAGAAGAGAGTGTGCATAGATGGTGTAGTCATATGGTGAGAGTAGATGTAGGTTAGTTGGTGAAAATTTAATACTGTATGTCAGTGAGTTTGATGGTGGAAAGATATGTGGTAGACCAGGCAGGTGCATTGATATGGTTAACCCTTTCTGAGCTGCAGATCTCAAATGAGGCACAATGAAGGTCCACACGGGCCAATCTGCAAGCCTCTTACAAAGTATGATTTGCATTGGTTATGAAACAATCTCAGGGGAGGTAAACTGCCTTACAGAGAATCAGCCCAGCGGGGTTTGACTTCTAGATGCCAGGGTATTTATATAGCTGGCATCTTTTCAGTATGGCCAGTTTTCTGCAAATTGCTTGTTTTCAGGCCTTAAAATCTTGGAAAGTATTGCAGTTAGGGAAACAAAAACCATATTACTCACCAACTCTTTTTATTGTGAATAAAAACATCCCCAGGTCTGTAGGTGGTCATGTCGATGAGTAAGGACAAGAAGATATGTAACTTTTGGTGCACGAGGCAGGATCTGTTCATGCATGTGCATGCGGCCCCGACTTTGGCTTTGCTGTCAGCGCAATAACTTTTCCATTACTAGATAAACTAGGCACAGTTGCATCTAAGGCATACCCTGTGGCACTATCACAGAACCCTTTCTTAGTGTCTTTGAAAAGAGGCTTGGCAGGGGTGGATAAGGCATGGGGTCCACGTGAGGTGGGAATGGAATTGGACGAGGTTTAAGAAAACATCATCCTACACCAGGGAAAGTCAGAGATGACTGAGGTATGCTTGCCTCGGGTCGTGGGAGTCTATCCCGACCCTTTAATGACGAGGTCAAGTGGCGGCCACTTCAAACTGTGGAACGAAAACATTTGTGGTTACATCCGACATCTGACGTCCCCAGCCCACCAATTTCACATTGGATATAACCATCCCCTGGCGGCAAAGGGTTAATGAATGTGTGAGGTACTGAGGTATGGAAGTTGATGAGAGTAAGGATTTCATGAGAGATAATGTTGGCTTTGAGAATAATGTCTGGAGGAGCACATGATGGGTTTGCCATCCCTATTTGTACCTTTGTAGTTGATGGGATGACCTTACCTGGCATGTACATTGCTTCTTCCTTTACCTTTATCATTTTTTTTTTTCTCTGTCTGCCCTCCTCTCTTCCTATTTCTTCCATGTTTCCCATCACATTTTATTACTCTTCTTTCCTTTTTAGGTGGATTTACACTGAGTGATAAGCTTAATGGAACCATTTACAATGCTGGGTGGTAACCATATAGCTATCCCATATGCGTTTCTCTACATGTCTGCAAGTGGGTTGGCAGCAAGTGGGTTCCCATAGAACAACTAACTCAGAGACAAATGTCCACCCATTATTGGATTATGGCATCTACTAGTAGGTAGATAGATAGAGACAATTATAAAGAATTTAAAAAATATTTTTAGATGGTTAGGCACGAGTGGTTACTCTTACCTTAAATGTCAGGAAAAAACAGCCTAGTCTTGGACCTGTGCATTCCTTATGGAGTATAGGATGGGATGGTACAGATTCACCGTATATAGGTTTGTGCTGTTGAGCCGTGATTCTGGGTGCTTGAATGGTGTGTCGGTGATTATATGGCCAATTTCCTACATTTTCTTACTTTCCTTTTCCTTATTGCGAGTTATTCTTTACCTCATTTTCAGATGAGAAATAAATTGTGATGTTGATGGTGTAAATCATACCCACAAGTTCAGATAATGATTAAATAAATTTTTTCTGCAGGTGCAGCAAATAAGGAAGAAGACAAGGAGAAGTGTGCAGCAAATAAGACAGACCACAACCCAAAGGAGGTGCTGAAGAAGGCAAAGGCTGATGATGATGAATACAAGGATGTATCAGGAGTGAAGAATTATTACTCCATTGCACACACTATTAAGGAAACTGTCACAAAACAGGCTGATATCATGATCAATGGGCTACTGAAGGAATACCAGGTTAAAGTAAGATATTTGATTGTGAAGTCTGGAATGCTAACTATAAAGTTCTTTGAATCATGATCATACCATTGCTCGCATATTACTGTATATATTGTCAGTTTTGTATGAAATTATTTTAAAATTTGTCTGTCTATGCTACAAAGATGGAATTGGTTTTTACAGTTTTCTCTTCTTTTTATAGGGTCTTGAATGGCTAGTTTCACTGTACAATAATAATCTGAATGGAATCCTTGCTGATGAAATGGGCTTGGGCAAGACTATCCAGACCATTGCCCTCCTCACATACCTCATTGAAAACAAGAAGAACAATGGTCCTTACCTCATCATAGTCCCTCTGTCCACCATATCTAACTGGGCACTTGAGTTTGAGAAGTGGGCACCATCTGTCCAGGTGAGAACATTTGCATTATTGGCTGTATAGTTTTGTTTGTGTGGTAATCATAGGGGCATTTGCCTTCTCAGTGTAATAGGAAAAGTATATGGTAGGATACTTATTGACAGAGTTAAGGAAATACAAGGAGGTTTTAGGAAGGGAAGAGGTTGTGTAGACCAGATATTCATTCTTAGATCCTTAGTGGAAAAGTTTCTAAAGAAGGGCAAGAAGTTGTATGCAGCCTTCGTGGATCTGGAGAAAGCATATGACAGGGTGGATAGACAAGGTTTGTGGAAGGTATTAAGAATATATGGAGTGGATGAGAAGTTGTTGAAGGCAGTGAAGAGTATGTATGAGGGTGCTAAGGTTACAGTGAGTGTGGATGGTAAACTGCGTGAATCTTTCCATTTGAAGGTTGGATTGAAACAAAGATGTGTCGTGTCTCCATGGTTGTTCAGTCTGTACATGGATGGGGTTATAAAAGAGATACAAGGTTGGGCAGTAGATGTTGGAGCGGCCCTAGTGAGAGAGGGCAGTGTTTGGAAACTCCCTGTACTGTTGTTTGCAGATGATACTGTGTTGTTGAGCGAAGACGAAGGGGAGCTGCAAGGCTTTGTAGATGAGTTTGGGAGAGTGTGTAAGAAACGGAATCTAAAGGTGAATGTAGGGAAGAGTAAATTGATGGTCTTCGAGAGAAGTGAAGCCAGTGAATGTACAGTGAGATTGAATGGGAAGGATATGGAGAATGTGAGTGAATTTAAGTACTTGGGCAGTGTGACAAGTAAGGATGGAAGTCTGGAAGGTGAAGTGCTCGAAAGGGTGCAGCAGGGAAGGAAGGTTGCTGTTTCGTTGAAAGCAGTGATAAGAAACAGGGAGGTGAGCATGGAAGTGAAAAAGTTGTTACATGACAGTATTGTGATACCAACTCTAACATATGGCAGTGTAGCTTGGACTCTGTTGGAAGGACAGAAGTCAAGAGTGAGAGCAGTGGAAATGAGTTATTTGAGAGGAGCATGTGGAGTCACATGGAGAGACAGACTAACAAATGAAGAAGTGAAGGAGCATTGTGGTGTGGTTGAGGACGTGATGGGAAGCGTTAGGAGAAACACGCTAAGGTGGTTTGGGCATGTAGAGAGGATGGAGAGTGAAAGACTGATGAGGAGAGTATATGTGAGTGAGGTGGAGGGGGCGAGAGGGAGGGGGAGGCCGAGGATGAGGTGTAGGGATGGGGTGGAGAGGTATATAGAGAGTTGGGAGCGTGGTAGTGAAATGGCAGGGGACAGAGTGACATGGAGGCGATTTGTTTGTGGCCACCCCGTGCGGGATTGAGGCGTCTGGCAATAGATAGATAGATATTTTTGTTTTTTTACCAGTGTGTGTGTGTGTTTGCGTGTGTGTGGCTCTGCAGCAGATTAAACCCGACTAAAACAAAAACCAATTATACCAACCAGTTTGAACTCAGCTGCATGCTACTCAGTCGAACATAGACATAGCAACAGACTATTCCTCTCAACTACAGCGACCAGTTACACCAGCCAATTTAGACTCAACTGGATACGACTTAATCGACAGTGACAACAACAAACCATTCCTAGCAAATTGAACTCCAGTGGAAATGGTATATTTGTCCTATCTTTTCATATTTGTGTGTGTGGGTGTGTATTTACCTAGTTGTGATATACAGGATGTGAGCTGTGCTCATGGCTTCCCATCTCTGTTTCTTAATAAGTCAGATTTTGCTTTGAACTCGTTTAAGTTTTTAGACTGGACAATCTCTTTGTCCAGGCTATTCCACAGGTCTATGCATCTATATGGAAAACTATACAGTAATCTTTTTAACCCCTTAACCGCGGGTCGTCACTTTCGTGACGGTCGGATGCAATGGATCATACCACGGGGGATCACTTGAGTGGCTCTGTGTTATTTTTAATTTCCCCGAGCTTTCAGGTGGTGACTTGTATCATCTATCAGCACTGCCAATGTCCAGCAATAGTCAGAGCTGCGAATGCCATCAGTACTCTCATGCATTGTTGACAATTTAGCCATTTTCCCCCATTCTAGACTCCCCTCCCTACCTCCCCTCCATTACCCTCTCGTGTAGTCTGCTCAGCCGCTCAGCACTAAGTAAATCTTCCCCGAATTTTTCCGCCATTTTCATCCATTGAAATGAGCCATATGCCTTATTCTTATACAAAATAATATATATATATAAAAAATAAGGTAATTGGTAGTGCCATACACCTGGAATTGGCTAATTATCACTTGGCAACATCCAACCTGCACTCGTTCGCTAATTTCCCCTGCTTTTTTCCCCCGTGAAATATACCGTATGAGCTATCTATCTCTATCTATCTATCTATCTATTGCCAGACGCCTCAATCCCGAACGGGGTGGCCACAAACAAATCGCCTACATGTCACTCTGTCCCCTGCCATTTCACTACCACGCTCCCAACTCACACCCCTCTCTCTCATATACCTCTCCACTCCATCCCTCCATCTCATCCTCGGCCTCCCCCTCCCTCTCGCCCCCTCCACCTCACTCACATACACTCTCCTCGTCAATCTTTCACTCTCCATCCTCTCCACATGCCCAAATGTGTTTCTCCTAACGCTTCCCATCACGTCCTCAGCCACACCACAACGCTCCTTCACTTCCTCATTTGTTAGTCTGTCTCTCCATGTGACTCCACATGCTCCTCTCAAATAACTCATTTCCACTGCTCTCACTCTTGACTTCTGTCCTTCCAACAGGGTCCAAGCTTCACTTCCATATGTCAGAGTTGGTATCACAATACTGTCATGTAACAACTTTTTCACTTCCATGCTCACCTCCCTGTTTCTTATCACTGCTTTCAACGAACCAGTAACCTTCCTTCCCTGCTGCACCCTTTCGAGCACTTCACCCTCCAGACTACCATCCTTACTCATCACACTGCCCAAGTACTTAAATTCACTCACATTCTCCATATCCTTCCCATCCAATCTCACTGTACACTCACTGGATTCACTTCTCTCGAAGACCATCATTTTACTCTTCCCCACATTCACCTTTAGATTCCGTTTCTTACACACTCTCCCAGACTCATCTTCCAAGCCTTGCAGCTCCCCTTCATCTTCACTCAACAACACAGTATCATCTGCAAACAACAGTACAGGGAGTTTCCACACACTGCCCTCTCTCACTAGGGCCACTCCAACATCCACTGCCCGACCTTGTATCTCTTTTATAACCCCATCCATATACAGATTGAACAATCATGGAGACATGACACATCCTTGTTTCAATCCAACCTTCAAATGGAAAGATTCACTCAGTTTGCCATCCACACGCACTGCAGCCTTAGCACCCTCATACATACTCTTCACTACCTTCAACAACTTCCCATCCACTCCATATATTCTTAATACCTTCCACAAACCTTGTCTATCCACCCTGTCATATGCTTTCTCCAGATCCATGAAGGCTGCATACAACTTCTTGCCCTTCTCTAGAAACTTTTCCACTGAGGATCTAAGAATGAATATCTGGTCTACACAACCTCTTCCCTTCTTAAAACCTCCTTGTTCTTCTCCAACTAATTCCTCAGTAATTTCCCTAACTCTGTCAATAAGTATCCTACCATATATTTTTCCTATTACACTGAGAAGGCAAATGCCCCTATGATTACCACACACTGCTTTTTCCCCTTTTCCTTTGTACAGAGGAATAATTATACCTGACTTCCGTATGAGCTACTCTCGTATAAATGTAGTAATCCCTCCACTATCCGATGTAATAGAGCCAAAGGCATGTCCGGACAGTGGTCTTGTCCGGATAGTGGCCCTGAAGCTCCAGCACTGGTCATTCATGACCCTAACCTAACCTAACCTAAATCAGAAAACCACCTACCTACCTCCCTACCAGACATGCATAGCACTACTTATTTAACCCTCCGAGTCCCATCGACATACGGTGTACGTCACCACTTTTTTCCGCGGACAGACCCAACGACGTACATCGTGCATCACACAATTGCAAGGCCCATTGTGTGCACATTTTTCAACATTTGCGGGTGATTTTTGGTAGGCATATGTGGGAGATCTTCCTCTACCTGCTGTCAAGCGTGGATACTGCCTGGCCCCTCCTAACCCCCCTTCCCTCCCCCTCCCCCCACATTGGGCAATTCACCTGTTAGCAGCAACCTAGCCAGTAAAGGTGTGTTGCCCCACGGTCTCTCTAATGACGAAATTCACGGTGAAAGTGATTCCTGAGGTGGAGGACAAAGAAACAAAGAAGCTAGAGGTAAACAAACAGAAGTGATGAAGTGGTAATGTCATAAAGGAAGGTGCCATATACTGGGGTTCTGGGTAAGTGAACAGTGCTTATAAATGCCTATATTATTGTGTGAAAACCATTATAGACTTTTACTACACATAAATTCGTACCAAATAAATGAAATAAATACGTAATTTAAAGTGGCTTGAATTAGTCAACCCTTCCATAGTTCGTTTTCTTAGCCAGGTATCCTGAAAAAGAAGGAAAACGTAAGGTTGAGTGACACCTTTATCAACATTTTTTTCCTCAGGATCGCGATTTCACTATGAATTTTTGATGTTTCTCACCAAAAGCAAATATTTCAGCCAAAAAACAAAAAGTCGAAAATCGGTTGGGATCTGGAGGTAGGCTGGGTAAAAAACCGGTTGGGACTCGGCGGGTTAAGTCGCCTTTCACAGAAATAATGCACACAAAGCATGAATTAACTGAATTTTAACCAAAAAATGATGATTTAGAGGTGAGTAAGGCATAGCAACTCTCAACTTGCCAGCAAGTGTAAGTAAGTATCAGACATGGAAATCACTATGAAAATTACCCATTCTCACACCATATGCATTAAATAATGGACACAAAGCTGAACTCATTGAATTTTAACCCCAAAAAGATGATTTTGAGGTAAGTAAGGCATATATGTTGATGAGTTTGCAGCTTAGTGTAAATAAGTATCGGACGTGGCAATCGCTATGAAAATCATAATTTCTCACATCTTATGCACTAAATTATAGGATACAAAGCATCAAATAAATAAATTATTACCAGAAAAAGAGTCAGGTATGGCAAAGGTGTTCACTGTTCACCAACAGCACCGGTCATTCTTGACCCTAACCTAACCTAACCTAAATCAGAAAACCACCTACCTACCTCCCTACAGGACATGCATAGCACTTAATTAAGACCCCATTCACATAAATAATTGGCACAAAGCATGAATTAATCGAATTTTAACCCCAAAATGATGAATTTGAGGTGAGTAAGGTGTCAGGGGAAATTTATGCTTTTTCAAAAGGGTAATGATATTGTATAACTCGTGTATACAATGTATAGCTATGTGCTAAGAATGACTATCGAGTCATTTACTGAGAGAGAGTAGACTTGTGAAATCGAGCAGCGATTTCACTTTATACTGGCTCACTTCGCCAATTCTCTAGAGTCGAGAATTTATAGACTTTCTCAACGGTACACAGCAGAGACTAGACGCTCTATTAGGCTGTAATATTGTACCATTGGCCTCTAAGAAAGTTAGTTTCTCCCCTTAACAATAAAAAATGATGATAATAAAGATAACAGGATCTTGGCTGAGCCAAACTCCTAGCTAGCA
>JAGKTI010025826.1:0-13823 GCA_018397915.1 Birgus latro
GTTCCATTTATTCCATGTATCCAAAAACTACTGAACCATTCAATCCAGTGATGTATTCTCTGCTTTATTTTTGTTATCTCATACAAACATATAAAAGATTCTACGCTTCCTTTTAAGTGACCCCATACTGGGTTGGTCAGCTGATGCTTTCTATGGACTAGAACTACATCATGTGCTAAAACTAGCTAATGACTTCCCATTGCTTGTTGGAAGCTGTTAAGGAGAAAACAAAGAGGGGGGTGAAAAGATTTGTAACAATGCATGAGTCTTTGTCTGGACTCTGACTCTACACTGAGTCATTCATCATTACCAGAACTTCCTTTCCCACCCTAGGGCAAGGTGAGGAGTAGCAACGTCCTGACAGCCCAAGTTTGTCCAATCCAAAGGGCCACGTTTCCATTTACTCATCATTCAAGCTCCCGGAATCTGAGTCACGTGATAGAATCACCAAGTGACTGTACTGTACTTGTGGCTGAACATTTTTTTCCTAAGTGAGATGATTGATTAATTGCTAAGTTTCTAACCACATTTCGCTCTCATGGTAGTACAGTACTGTACATCCAAGGGTCAATGGTTGTGACCCTAATGCTGTCTCTACACAATAACATTGAGGTAAACTTTGAACTGGAGGGATTAGATATAGTTTTCATTGACCCCTTCAACATTCAAGTTCCTTCCTACACTGAGCAACATCATGTGGAGGTAGCAAGAATTACATAAGTACATCATTACAATGAGGGGGTTCACTGAAAAATACTGTATTATGCTAAACCCTATCATACATCTCATTCCTCCCCCAAACATAAGGCTTTCCTACCTTCTCAGCCTCTTCCAATGCGTGCATCCCTCTTCCACTGTGTGCATCACACCGCTATCACATCCGCGAACATCCTACCTTCTGATATTCTTGTTGTGTGCATCATACCGCTATCACATCAGCGAACATCCTACCTTCTGATATTCTTGTTGTGTGCATCATACTATCACAAAAACATTATGTTGTTGGTGTGGCCCCAGTCTCATCCAGCATGGAACCCAGTGGACTGCAGGAAAACAACCACTTCACCTGTGAGGATCTTTGCAGAAGCTATGTTGAAGGAATGACTGTGTTGTGAACTGAAATGAATAATGGATTCCTAGCATAAAGTATCAAAGAATATATGGCACTAAGTCAAAGCAAAGATACATGAAAACAACGGAACAGAAATGGAAAGGAGGAAAGAGAATGACAAGGTAAAAATATAATGAAAACAATGATAAGCCACTATAAACATATGCTAAGAGAGTATAAAAAAGTATACAGTATACCTAAATGGCACGTAAAAGATCAATACACATCAAAAACATCAAACAGTCCATAAAAAGGTCTTGGATTCACTTCAACAATCTGCAAAAAGAGGGGGATGACCAAGGCAAAATAGTGAAGGAAAAGCCTGATGACTAAGACTTGCAAGTGAGGTGATTGCATGTGATGTGATGCGAGGGTCTTTACAGAATACTGTACTTCATTTAACACCTTCCATCACCACAGTCGGCAAAGTAATGTAGGTGAACTTTTGATCGCAATACAATAATACCTGTTTATATCTCTTACCGTACTTATTAAAAACTCAACCATGATTAAAAAGTTTTCAACTCGATCCCTTCAGCAAGAGGACAAATTATTTTTATACTTGCTGCCTCCAATTTTCTTTGGAGAGATTTTTAGAACTGGTGAGGCAAGAGATGACATGTACCCAATTTACCCCTTCAATACGTGCCCCCCAAATTGCCCAACACGGTCTGGAGACAGCAAGAATAATGCCAGAAGTACACTATTGGACTGAAGGGGTAAAAATCAAGAAATGATCCAGCAGGAGCATGGTATGGAATCTTTTATTTCTCACTCCTCACCTGAATTATACAGGGGTCATCTGCATAACATACATTTTGAAACTTCTCCCCCAATTAACTCCTTCAGCCCGAGGACTTAGCTCTTTTATTATTCTTGTTATCTCCAGATGATTTTATTAAGCTTAGGAGAGCCTTTATGAACTTGAGGGGTCAGACATAGCATTAATAAGCCCTTCAATATAAGACACATTTCCCAAGTTCAATAAGATCGTCTGGCAGCAGCAATAATCTACTAAAAACAATATCACTCGGACTGAAGGGGTATACAGCACTGACAAGTTGAGCCTTCAAGTCAAAAGGTAATTCAAAATACATATTACACGTCATATACAAATATCCTGCTAACTCTTTCTAGACACGAGAGCATAATATTAACCAGAAATTGTCCTGTTTAACTCTTTCAGTCCAATGTTTTTTTTCCATCTTATTCTCACTATTTAAAGACTTTTATTCAGCTCAGAAAAGAACTTTTGAATTCAAGGAATTAATGAAGGCCACATCCAAACCTTAAGGTCAAACAATCCCTCCAAAGCTGAATAAATCATCTGTATATAGCAAAAATAAAATTATAAAATGTCAGAGTGAAGGAGCTAAAAAAGGTACACAGTACATTAAGCCCTTGTTATAAATCAAAGATGTGCCTCTGCTACTATCCTGTCTTATTCAAGCAGTCGAGTCAAAATCTTACAGGGGCTGCCTAGTATGGACCAAACAGCCAACTGAAGTTATCCCCTTTTCTTGGGATCCTGTGTGGTAAAAAAATATATACCTTGTGCATAAAACCGATACAGTAAACTTGGGAGGGACAGCATCTTTTCAGTGATACACTTTTACTGGCCCACCAGGAGTGTCAGGGCATGTGACTAGTCTGAAGATTTAAGGCAAGAATGACCAGTCACTCACCCAAGAGGCAGTGAGGTGTGTCGTTTAAACCCCAACCACTCCTTGGATTTAAACCCTTTATATGTCACACCCAGCTGGAGCACTTAACCCACTTCACAGGCCTTGTTTTCTGTAATCCATTGTGGACTTCCAGGAAAATTTAAAAACCACTGTCAATCCCATTTTACCCTCCAGAGGTGTAGGGAGTCAAAGTTAGGCAACTGTAGTCCATTCCATTCAGGGTAGATGACCAGTTTACCTCCCTTGATGGCAGTACATGGCTCAAATATCTCCAACCACCTCCTGGGGATCTAACCTACTGAAGGCAATCACCCCAGCTGGAGCATCCTACCCACTAGACCACCAGGCACCATCACACAAACAAAAATATTTTAAAAAGTGACTTATTCCAAGGACTTACTGCACAGATACCAAAAACTTAAAAAATATAAAAATAAACCAAAAAACACTTTTCACCTGGCAACAAGAATTTATCGTCATCATCATCATCACTACAGGACCCATATACTTACCAACTTAGTGGTCATTGAGCATCTCTTCCTTATCTACCTATTCTGCATAATACAAATTCTCTTGTATGTTACTTACGGTATGTCTTTCTTCTATCCACATAGAATACATGAATAACATACATGAATAAATTAATTTTCCTGCATGTTATTTACAGTATACCGTTCCTCTACCCACAGAGGATACACGAATAACATACAAGAATATATTGATGTATCAGCTACAGAAATGCGCTAGTAAGGAAGAAGTGCTACAGAGCCTTCCTAACCCACAAGAATACGAGCCCAGGACTCACAGCACAAGTGTGGCGATGGGAGCGTTGTTACGATAAAGCCTCCTATTCAGGGACAAACGATTCACTGACAAACGTACGACTATTTTCCCTTTGTAGTTCAACCTTGTTTTTTGCAGGAAGAACTAGAGACACGGGGCCAAAGTATGATCATAGTTTGGGGACCCAGGGTAATGCTATTTATCCCCAACATTTTACCTCTTCAATCCCATGATGCATTCACTTCATTCTTGTTTCCTTTACACAATTTAAAGCAGATGTGGAGGCTTATCAAACTCGGGAAGTTAGGTACAGCTCCTCCTCCTACTCTTTACCACTTTTCCCTCTCCCCTTCAACCATCATTCTCCACTTCCCTCTCTTCCTAGCTTCATCTCTCTCATTTTTCTTCCTCCCTCCCTGCTTCCCTATTCTTTCCATTTTTTCTCTTTCCCCCCCATCACTACAAGTCACCTCCGGATTCCTTCAAACAATATTATGCAGCTTTTAAGAGACTTTTCAAACCAGAAAGTTGAGGTATAGTTTTCATCAACCCCTTCATTACAAGTCATCTCCCCATCAACCCCTTCATTACAAGTCATCGCCCCATCGACTCCTTCATTAAAAGTCAACTCCCCATCGACCCCTTCATTGCAAGTCATCTCCCCATCAACCCCTTCATTACAAGTCATCTTCCCATTGACCCCTTCATTACAAGTCATCTCCCCATCAACCCCTTTATTACAAGTCCTCTCCACATCAACCCCTTCATTACAAGTCATCTCCCCAAAAATGAATAAAATTATCTGTAGGCAGCAAAACCAAAATCCAAAACATGTCATCCAAGTACGGGAGTTAAAGATAAATATTGTCACTCATCTTAGTGGCATTATACGAGCATTAAATCCGAAACATACCTTGGATTTAAACCCTTATGAGCCATATCTGGGTGTAGCACTGAAACCCACCAGACCACCAGGTGTCCATTTGATTATAAGTTTACCACCCAATGCAACAAATGAGGAACTGATGGTAATTCTGTTGGTGAATCAATGTTGTTAAGTATTATGATCTGGCTCTCAACCTGCCCTTGTCCTTCCTGGGAAAACACATCAAAATCACAGGAGGGAAGTGATGATAATTTTGCTGGGGAATCAAACAGCTTTCTAATCTTCCCTCGTCCTTCCTGGGAAAAGAAGTAAATTACTAATAAGGAATGAGAAAAATTTAGTTGGTGGATCTAAGCCCTGGCTCTCAAAATATCCCTTGTCATTCCTGGAAAAAGTTAAATTAGTCCAGACAGGGAGATGATTGTACGTGTGAATCCTCAACCTGCAGTACATTTTTTAGCATTATGGTCAAACTCTAAACTTCTCTAGTCCTTCCTGCAAAAGACACATCATAGTTACAACAGGGAGATGACCGTAGGTGTGAATCCTCTACCTCCAGCACTTTTTTTCCTTTCTTTTTACTGCACACAGCATGAGCCTGTCTTGTGGCCATTCTTTAGCCTGAGCCGGGATTTGGGACGGTACTTCTCCAGGAAAGCCAGCTGCTTAGCGTTGATGGCTCCACGTCTCTTCCTGAAAAACAAATGTTTCTTGACATCCACAGCCACTAAGAGTAAAATGTCAGTATAGAGAAATGTCGTTTGATTATCCAGTCAGTTCTACTACTGATACACTACACTCGACCCTCGATTTCCCGGACTAAAAGGGGAGGAAGACCAGTCATGGAATCACAAAAGGAGGGCCCCACATACCATTTCCTGGACTATTACCATACTTAGTCTGAATTCTCCAATATTGTCCGGCAATTATTCCGATATTCTAGAGCATTCTGGAATGTAGGCTACCTATACTGTACCAACATAACCAACATAAACAGTACATAAAATAACAACACCAACACAATAACAATAACAATAACTGACACAAGAGCGGTATTTTGCTAGCAATACCCTAGGAATGGTTGTTTAGACAGTTGTTGACGAGAATGTGGAAGGTATGATAAAAGATCAGAAGGCTGTTTAGACAGTTGTTGATGAGAATGTGGAAGGTATGATAAAAGATCAGAAGGCTGTTTAGACAGTTGTTGACGAGAATGTGGAAGGTATGATAAAAGATCAGAAGACTGAGGAAAAAAATGAACAAGGAATGGACCACCACAAGGTGAGCCAACCACACTCATCAGCAGACTGAGATACAAGCACTCAATCAACGATTCGATCTTGGACCGAATCGGCAATTTTAATTGGAAAATATTTTAATCTTTATCACCATATAGGTTTGCACACCTAATTACTTGAAATTCAGTCAAAAATTTGTGCTTAATACAATTATTAATAGAAAATCAGGATTCAGAGAAAAAATTTCTTAAAGTTAGCAGAACTGTTTTGCCTCTAGCCTCACAACTTGCCTTGATGGACTTTTGTTTTTTAATAAATATCGATTTACAATGCAGATACATTTTTTTGTATTCAAAATAAATATTTATGCAAAATACAAGACTGTCAATGTGTGCTGACAATAATATCTGCTAACATTAGCCAACACTGATCAGCTGACCGAGATATAAACACTGACAATCTGAAGAGGAAATAATATCTGCTAACATTGGCATATTTTAGCTCTGAAACTTAATTTTTTAAGTTATATTAACAATTTTTTTTAGTGGATTTCAGATAATTAGGTGTGTATAAGCCACTGTAGTGAAAAAAAATTAATTATTTTCCAGTGAAAAGTGCAGATTCGGTATTCAGTCACACTGAGTCGGGTGAGCTAAGATGAGTAGGAATGGATCCCACCGAGTTTGTCCGTAAGAAAATATATTTTTTTAAAATTACTCAGAAATTTTGTGTCGAAGCCTTCCTTAAATTTTACTGTGTTATGCAATAAACTACTTATAGTTGCATCTGAGAAAGGTAAGAGGCAAAAGGGATTTTGCCACGAGTTAGGAACTGGTGGCGTGAAGCAGGTTGGTGACCAAGATGTGCTTCATGTATGAAAATATCTTCTTGTGTGTGTTACAAATGGCCTTTATCGAGTCAAAACCTTGCCAAAATTATATTTTGCAGTGCAGCAGACCGCTTATGGTTTCATATGAGAAAATAATGGCCGGACTTTTGTGAGAATCCCAGACTTGTACAGGCATTTGTCCGGCATTTGATAATATTGTCCAGCCTTAGCATGTGTCCGGGAAATCCGAAATCCAGGAAATAGGGGTCCGCCAAATCAAGGGTCGTGTACTTTATTCCAAATGAAATGGAGAAGACAGTAGACTTTGTATCTAATCAATTTCATTTTATTCTGAGATACTTACTTTAGGTATAAAATGCTGCGATATTTCATTGCTACAGTATTTATTTTGTTTTTGTTTTAGTTTCTTATTTTAGTTTTGCTGTTCCCTAAGAACACCATATTACTTCGTAGTATTAGTCAGTAGTTCATTATTTTATTCTAGATAAAATGGAGATGTTTTTATTTTCATTGTGCAATAAAAGAAGTTTTGTTAATTAATTACAGTGTTTCTTCAGGTTCTTGTTACATGTTATATACCTTGTGGCCACCATTAATAATCAACAATACACAAGCAACAAACCCCATTATATGATTCTAATCATCACAATGTGTAAATAAATAAATTTATTTATTGCTCATAAAATATTTCAGCTCGTAGTCAGTTTGGCTACTAAAAATTTTTTTGGCTTGTAAATCTGAACCCTTAAGAGCCAAATGGCCCGCAATCATCGGCAGTTAGCAAGAGCCCCGGATCATCATATATGTTAAATATTAGTAATCATACAATGACCTAACTTTTAATAATACCTGTAATCATAATACAGTATGCTATTATACATGTTAATAAATACAACAAATAATAATAAAAAATAATTAATCAACCAAGTCCAACATATGCAATCATGCTGAAGCCTTTATAAATAAAAACAAACAAATAATAACCAGTAAAGTGTGCTTTGTGAGCACATGACGAGTGAGTGAGTGTTTGCACATACGTTTATCGTCATATTTTCATCTTCGTGTAAACTTTCAACATTTCTGGGGAGGCAGATGAATAATAACAGAGGAATAATTTACCTAAAATATTTACTTTCATGTTCTCTCTCTCTCTCTCTCTCTCACACACAATGTACTCAACAGGAAATTTTTTTTAAATCGATTTCATAGTGGAGCATGTCAACTGAAGCTCTCAGTACATTCCCTTGGAAAGCTGGGATTCCAAGGGGTTTCTTTGGTCTAAGTAAATAAAGAGCTAAAAAACAAAATTAACTGAATGTATCTACTACCTGCTTCACATAGTAGAAATGTTATTAGCCTTTGAAAACTATCACGGTTGGGCCATGCCGGGTCGGGCCGCTTGTTTCTTGGCTGACGTAGAATAAAGAATAAACACTGCTTTGCTATTTAGAATAAACATTGCACATTGCTTTGTTATGCTTGCTCACTTCACTTGCTGCACTCATAATAATCACCATCTTGATTACCCCCTACAATGCCAATGATGACTTACACAATGGAATTAATTGCACAATACTACAACATGTCTTCATACCCGGACCTGCACTTACTGTCTAATGAGTTCAACAGCATCCTCATAACGCTGTCCAAGCTCTATGAGTGCAATGGCCACCAATACGGGTGCTCGCCCCAAGCCAGCCACACAGTGCACTGCAATCGTACACCCGGGGTCCTCACTGTGCCTTCGTCGCAGCAGCTGCAGCCACTCGTCCACCACCTGCACATGATACATGTATAGTTTCTTCAACTTAACTGGGCAAAGATTTTTGTTCTTTTCACAGCTCATTTCTCTTAGCTCAGCATCCTCTCCACAGCAGTTCTTTGTGGCTAGCAAAATAATGTAGTGTTAATGTACTGTTACAAATCAATCTTCAAGACTGAGACATAGCAAATGTACACTTAGTTAAAACAAAGAATATAAACAAAACATCATCTCTCCATCCCGATTTCTGACATGTAACAAGAATCAACACTAGAATGATGCCAGTTCAAGATGAACTATGGACAGGATGTAGTCATAGTATACAGTATGATATTACTACACAGGCTACACCTCCACCAGCAGTTGTTGTTTTAACTTCAGACTCATTTAGGGCTTTAGATGGCTTTCATTATACAAAGTGGTCAATATATAACACCTATTTTCCCCTCTACTGGCCAATTTTTCATGTCTTGTACAGGCAACTTGGTCAGTGTTATCAGTGGCTATCCTGTATCACTGATTCATTTCTGACTCCCACACCCACACCAGCAGACTCAGCCAATCCCACAACACAATACCACTAGGTGTTTCTAGTGGAGCGCTAGTTACAGAATCTGAATTTTGGATAACACAAGACTGTTCTACACAGCTTAGCAGAAATCTCATGAACAGACAGGAAGCAAAACACAGTAAGGTGGAATGTATAAACGAACAGAATGCAGGTAGACAAATAATTTATGCTGGCAAAAGTTCACTGGGGACATTTTACAGAAGGTATCTCAGAATTCACTGACAAACTGACTTCATATTCTATGGAGTACTTCTGTCTTCTGCATACCTCAAAACAGAATGAGGTCTGAGGGATGAGAAACTGAACAGAGAGGCTCCTGGAGACTAGGCAGCGTGGAGAACCGTCATAAGATCAATGCCGAGACATGCAAGCACGCTGGATTTATAAATCGACATGAGAACAGAATAAGTGCTGCTTACTCACCTCTATAGGAGGGAATGTGCCATCATCAAACACCAGATCCATAACATTTATGCCAGCCTTCTTGAGTTCATCCGTTTTGTAGGTTGGCTCACACACCCGCACCACATCATGCACCCCATGCTTCACCAACTCCTGAAAAATTACCACTTTATAGCTGTGTGCAAAGGATATAGAGACTGACTAGAGGAGACAAGGATGAGATGGTGTGATGGAGTGGAGATATATGAGTGAGGGGAGTGTTAGTGGGATGCAGCCAAATGGCAGAGGACAGTGCGACATAGAGGTTTGTTTGAGGCCACTCCTTACAGGACTGAGGCATCTGGCAATAGATACCTGTAGACAGATACAAAATAATACAGTCAGATGGACAACCACACTTGAAGAATTTGGTACAGAGGTGTTCAAGCATTCAACATCCCAGTTCTTCCCTAAAGCAATAGCTGCCAGATTTACTAGCTCATCACTGGTACAAAGTGCATAAGTGTGGATGTTCAGGCTTGTCAGATGATGTCAGGATTCCAGGGACTAGAATGTTGAGTGAATGAGTGATTGGTCTATTCAACTGGGCTGACTTTGGTTAGTTCCCTATTTTTTTACTCTGGCTCTTTGGATATGAGTTCACTTTATCCTTGAGTGAAAAAAAATAAGTCTCTCTCCCTCTCTCTCTCGAGTACATATGATGTGAGCAGTAAACAATTAATGCTGTTAACTATATACCTCAAACTAAGGATGAATTTTTGCAACTTCTCTTGCTACCACAAACCAGTTTAATATTCAACTACTGTCTCAGTAATATGTACTATGCTAGAATGTAAAAGGTGACATGTTGTGTCACAATCAGACATCAGTTTATTTATCCGGATTATGATGTGGCCATCACTTCTCCATTTCAAAAAAAAAAAAAAAAAAAAAAACTATCTATTGCCAGACACCATAATCCCATCACGGGTGGCCATTTGACTGAGTTATTTGCTTCACAGCGAGAGGCACTAACAACACACATGAATACTGTATATATATAATGCAGCCCTCCACACCACGACACATTACAGTACACTCAATCTTAACCTGGTCCAGATTTTCATCCAATTCCAGCTTATACCACACAGCTCAGAGGCAGAAAAAGACTATGCTATGACTACATTCTTCCCTTCATGACTAATGTCACATTCTGATGTTACTGTATTATTACAACTCAGCATTCAAGATGGACAAAGGGCAATATGGAACAAAACAGAGTAAAACAAGTATAATTCACTACATTCTCAAGATACACACAATGCTTACAAAAAAAACCCTATAAATGATCTCTGGGAGCACTAGGCTGAACTGACCATTTTACTGCAGTCCACTGATTTCACATTCAGATGAGCCTGGGGCAAGAACAAGCCGCAAATAATCTAACAAAAGGGATTAAAAGGGATTAAAGAATCCCCGAGCTAGACCTTACAATGAGATCATATAGCCCCGCTAGGTAACAGGGGGGCGCTACCCCTCCCGGCATGGCAGTCCTGGGAGCGGCTTGGACTCGGGACCTCACTGGCCCCGAACTCGATGCTCTACCTCTGAGCCACCGTGCCCCCAAAATAATCTAACAAAAGCCAAAATAAATGAGGAAAATGTAGTTAGCTACTCTTTTATTATTAACTCCAGCAAAATGTTATGTTCATAATTTCATAAGTTTCCCTTTCATTAATAAACACTTTCACCCTTTATATATGGTGTGAGAACAAAACCATTGAATGCTGTTGTGGTAAAGTTTATGATGGTAACTTTACATATGAGTTTGATAATAAATCTGGCAATGGCAGCTAAACATAGGAATATCAGTGGTTCAACATGTTAGATCAGTGAGATGACAATGGCAGTGCAGTACTGGAAGTAATGCCGTTTAATGGTTTATGATGGTACGTGAATATTGGGTTGTTGGTTTACTGCTCACGTAATGCCACTCAGGGATGAGTGAGGCTGGTCATTCTCATTTTAAATGTCAGGACCAACTTGCCTAGCCCCGGGCTCCTATGCTCCTCATGGGGCAACATAAGCCTGGATGATGGATGGATGGATACTAAGTTTTACAACAGTAGCTAAACAACTATCAGTGGTTTACTATAGTACCTGTACTGTAGTTCTGTGAAATAGGGGTACTGGTACAGTAAGTGATGTCTCTATGGCAGTTTAACCCCTTACAAGCCACCAGCGTTGAGCAACGCTCACCTGTGCATGTCAAATTAGCACAATCCATAAATAACTGCAAACAATTACGAGAGGGAAATGAATGTCACTGGTATGTGTACACAACCCAACTCTACCATCACATGCACTCAGGTGATCACTTCATCTCCAATGTTTTCGCCCATACGTTTACATGGCACATGAACGGTAATTTTATGAATTTTTCCAGGAATCATAGCAAATCACAAGATGGGTTTGGGGCAATACAAAACACCTTGTCAGGTGCACCAGATGATTCTCTTCACATCTGTAAGAAAAAGAAATCGACTGCTGAAATTTGAAAAAGTACATATTGTAACTATGTGACCAGATATACTGAATGAGAATTGAGCTATGAAAAGTAGAAAACAAGACAAAGCACATCTTGGATAGCTGCACCCACCCCTACTGTATTCTAGGGGGAATGATAATGATGTACTGTACTGGTTAAGCACTTACATGACAACCTTCAGGCTTACAGGCTATCCCAGTATATAGGGTCATAGTACTGTCACTTTTAACAAAATTAAGAGATGTAACAAAGATGCAGGTACAAAGATATCTAAGGAATGGAAGCAGAGCTGTAGTATTATCTTACACCGTCAGTGACCTGCAACACAATATCAATACTAAAATATGGTGCCAGTCATGAAGTGCTAGGGAAAGGATGCTGAGCTGTAGTATTATTTCATTCTGCCACTGAGCTATGAGAAATAAACTGCAAAAGGACAAAACATGGTGCAGGTCATGAATAAGTGCTCTGGAAAGGATGCTGAGCAGTAGTAAAGTCTTATTCTGCCCTTAGGCCATGAGAAATACGGTAAACTGCAAAAGGACGAAAACTTCAGTTGAGTTAAGGTGCAGGCAGCCCCCATTACTGGCACCTCATCATTATTCACCCACACACACTCCCTCACACTACACGAGTACTAATGACACAAACCAGTTATGAAAGAACAGACAAGCAAGATGCAGCTGTCATGAGAAGGAAGGTTACCGTATGTCTATGTAAGAAGTTGCCTTGGTTAATCACAGGCACCCTTAGAGGGTAAGGGCTTTTATTATCATAAGCCTAACATTTCGTCCATTTCGGGACTATTTCAGACATGGGTGAAATGTTATGCTTAAGAAAATAAAAGCCCTTCTTGTCGGGCATATTAGCCACAATAGCAGATGCCGTCTTACTAATGACTGTTTTTCCCATCAACCCACCAACACAGAATGTCTTTTATTTTACTCTTGCCATCTCCTGGCTATTTATACAATTTAAGATACTCGGAACTGTAGGAAATTAATCTTGTCACCTGGAATTGACCAAATTTTTGTCCTTTTGCTGCATATTTCACATAGTGGCATAATAAGACATACTTTAGCTCTACACCTTTTCCACTGCCCTTCTTTGTGACTACCATGCTATTCTAATGCTAATTTCTCATAACTCAGTACAGAATTCAAGTTTGAGGGAGGGTAATTTTAGGCCACATTAAAATGGGTACAGCAATCCTTTTCAGTACAAGAGGCCTTTCCTAAAGTTGAATAAAATCATCTGGTAGCAGTAAGAATAAATTAAAGAGAATGTTACCAGGATTCAAGGAATCAAAATCTTCAATATTGTAACACATTATTATTTTTTTCCTTTTTAGTTTATTCCTACTGCATTCAGAGCATGAGATTCAGCTTAAGCTCACCACATCACCAACATCCATACCTCCTATTCCACCTACTCTTCAGTCTTTTTTTTTTCCCCCTTAAGTATATTCCTGTTACCTAGCCTTTGGTTCCTTCCTCCTTACATTAAAAGATGAAGAAAAAAAAATCAAGAATTCCATTCAGCTACAGAAACACCACCATCATCCGTACCTCGTATCCCACCCACTCTTCAATCCTGTGATTTTTTTTTTTTTTAACTCCCTCCAGACTGTCATACTGAGCTTAAGACAGACCACCACCATCACCATCCTCCATACCTTGCCCCACCCAAGGATGGGGTGACATAGGTACCAGGGAGCAAGAAAAACTGACAGGAACTAGAGTTTACCCAAATGAATGATCCACACACTCATTCACTCACCATTCAAGCCCCCCAAAACCTGGAAAGACCATCTCACACAACATGTAGGCATCACCTCACTAAAACAATACCAGATCATCCTGCACACATTATTCTGTCCCTCCATGTGGCATGATTCATACTGTAACTTCTTCCTGCTTGTTTCAGTATGATCAAAACTCTACTTCCTACATTACAATTCTCATGAACCATATAAATTTCCTTTCAAACCAGTCCTTTCCTTGTTATT
>JAGKTI010025827.1:0-13822 GCA_018397915.1 Birgus latro
TCCATTGCACCCGACCGTCACAAAAGTGATGACCCACGGTGTAGGGGTTAAAGCAACATTTTACAGCATCAACCAGCAGTACAGAGGGAGACCGAATTTTTCAAGCTGCTAGTCGTTCCCCACTACCCATACATCACCAATGATGCCTGCCAAAATAAAGCCCGGACTACCCAGTGCCAGCTGAGAGGATCACACCAATCTGTGCGGCTCACCAGTGTTGCTGGCTTTGCCAAAAATATGCAAATTTTACTGGCTTTAAATATCTCTCTGTGATTCTGAAGGCCATGGCAACCTGTGACTTTTTTTTAGGCACATCTATTTTATAACGATATCTAACAATTTCATATGAAAATATTCATCATAAATATGTGTACGTTCCTCTTATGAGATTACTGCTGGAGGAGGAGACTGACAACGACAAATTATTCCTGTAGTGGTTAGTCGAAGTAACAACAGTACATTTTTATAAATGCAGTAGAATTTTTCAACAATTCCTCTTACTTAATGCATTGTTTTGGCTTTCCATGCTGAATCAAAGCTCTTAATCAGGAAAGAGAGAGAGAATACTATACTTATGGCAGCCACATACAGGCCGATATCGCCTGCCAGCTTTTAGATAAACATCATCTCGCCAAGCGTTGAGAGGGTAAGGGACATTTTTTCCATTGTATTTCCTCTTTTGCTGAATTTTCACTTATTCGAAACTGAACATGAAAGAGCAACAGAAGTAACGAGAGAGAGAGAGAGAGAGAGAGAGAGAGAGAGAGAGAGAGCAAAACGATTAGTATTGCAGCCTCATTCAGGCTAAAAACACACACACACACACACACCACAAAGCCAGCAGAAGACAGGGCGTGTGTGCTGGGCATTCCCCAGGCCCTGGCTTCCCCCTTACTATTATTTTGATCAGCCAACACCCCACTGACCGGGCTAATGTATGGCCCGGCCTTCACTACAGGTGGAGGAAATCATTAAACTAACTAACTCAGGCTAAAATCGCCTGTGTGGGCTTAGGAAAACATCTCAGCAAGTGCTAAGATGGAGAGGGATGCAGATTTCCTGTGTATTTTCTCCCGTACTGAATTTTCTCTTGTTTTCTTTTGAAACCTTTGGATGAGACAAGGATATGAATAAATGAGTGGGAAGGAAGTAACAAGAGGAGATGAGGAAAGAAAAGTGAAAGAGGAAGAGTGGGAGCTCATAGAGAGATGAGAAACTGACAAATTCGTGGTTTGTCGAGAGCTTACAAAATGGAAAAACACATCCCTGCATACACAAGACTAGTTTGCACAGTATCCTTTTTTTTTTGGGGGGGGGGACATGAACATATCTCCATTACTTCTGAAGGAACTAATGGGGAAAATTGCTCAGAATCTGATAATATTGATACTAGGCGACTATCATAGGTAAGCATACCAATTGGATATAGGTACCTTTGAACTTACTCAGTGACTGTAAAATGTACAAAGACAAGAGTCGTGTCGTGAAATTTGGTGAAACTATCTGCTGCAAGGCTCATGTTAGACACGCTTTGCTTTGTGTCATACGGACGGTTGGTAGGACTGACATGAGATGCCATTTGTTAAAGGTGATGAACCAAACGATGGGAGCATATTTTTGGTAACTTAGCAAAACACATCAATATATATTGTGTTTTTCCAACTGCTACTTTTATTTGATATATATGAACCGTTTCTCACGTGTTCTTCATGTCAGCAACACTGGAGTTCAATTTACTAAAAAAAAAAAATCTTTATTTCACGAGTAATTTTACCTAGCTTAAGTTGATAATTATAAGCTGTGATTGTTAGTATCTGTATTATCATACAAAATTGTCCAAGCTAATCTACATATGAGGATATATTTACTTACTGTAAAACTGTAATCGAATGTTATAGTATGAATGTCGAAAAGAATCCAACAGGCTGGACCCGAACACAACCCAGGCCCCAGATTCACTAACGGCCACTGGGCGACTGCCTCGACACGGGAGCCAACGATCACCCCTCAAGGCCTATTCACGAACTCTCTGTTTGAGCAGGGAAAATGACGGTGGAAATTTGCTAGACCAATCAGCAGCCACCGATCTATCACGTGACTGAATTTAAACAGACCACACCCTCCCATTTTTTCCTCCCTTCCCCCTCCTATCCCTCCCTCTCTCTACCAGCAAATGCATATACGCACGTAATCACGTACGTACTTAAGGACAAATGTATCCTAAGACGGACTAAAGTAATTATGTACACACGTAAGTATTTACGTTCGCACGTATGTGTTGCGTATGTTCTTAATTACGGAAGCACATAACACGTGCGTACGTAATAAATGAATGCATAAGTACATACAGGGATGCATACGTAAGTATGCCCATAAATACGCACAGATGGGTGTATATGTAAGCAAGCACACCCGCACAAAAATTATGTCACTCTTGAAGTATGTATCGTTCTGAAATACGGATTGAGCATTGTGATAATTGGGGCATCCTGTAGGTATTAAGTGCAAATATTATCTTTGGTAATTATTAGAACTCAAAATTACAAAAATATTCTCTTACTGAGTGGTTTGTTTTGAGGCACCACATTCATTGACTCATGTGTTTCTGTAGAAGTTGCTAATTTTCAAAACCAGTGTACCCAAGGTGTCGAATAATTTTTGTGCGGGAGAATATAAGTTCATATATAAATACATGCGTATGTAATTGCGTACGTAGATGTGTATGTAAGCATGTACGTTCATGCATACATAAGTATGTATGCAGGAGAGTAAATAAGTACATACATAGGTTGGTACACACTGTACGTAGGGAAATGACCTCCATATCGCAGGTAATTCACCATTGTTTGGGTAGGTAATCGATATTAATTGCCTCTATTTCAGAGTCACGATCCAGCAAATACTTTTTTTTTTTTTTTTTAATGCAAGGAAGAAGGAACCAAAGGCCACGGAGCCGCGTACTGTTCCTTCCAAGAAAAAAAACAAAAACAGTACAAAAGAGAGCCTAATTCAAGATCCATTCATTTCGAGAAGCCTGGACACACTGCATTTGAAAGACTGGAGATCATAGGAAGTAGGGAATACAGACAGGAAGACAGTTCCAGAGTTGACCAGTTGCATAAATGAAGGACTGGGAGTAACGGTTAACTCCTGCATTAGAGAGTTGGACAGAAAAGGGATGAGAGTTTGTTGCTAGACGGGTACTACGTGCCAGTCGTGGAGGTGGAGGGATGCAAGCAGACAGTTCAGAGGAACAGTGACCGTTGAAGTAGCAATAGAAGAGAGATAAAGATGCAACAGTGCGGCGAAGAGACAAAGGTTGAAGGGAATCAGTAAGAGGAGGAGAGTTAATGAGATGAAAAGCCTTTGACTCCACCCTATTGAGAAGAGCTGCATGTGGGGAGCCTCCCCACACACGAGAGCTGTACTCCATACAGGGGCGAATAAAACTCGTGTACAAGGTCAACAACTGTGCAGGGGTAAACAAAGTTCGGAGTCGGCTTAGCACACCTAATCTCTTGGAAGCAGATTTCACAAGAGATGTAATATATTCTTTCCAAGATAAATCCCGAGAGAATCGAACCCCAAGCATGTTCAAGGATGATGCAGAACTGAGCTGGACATTATTAAACATTTGTGGGTAATCCTGAGGAAGATTTTGTCTGGTTGATAAGTGTAAGAACTGAGATTTTGATGCAAAAAAATAACAAGATTATTTTTACCCCAAACAGAGATACGAGCCAAGTCAGACATTAGGTGTGCCATAGCCTCATCTCTTGTTAGTTAAAGTAACTGCTGAAATGGACGTTGTGGAAACCGAATGGAAAGGTGAAGGGTGGAATCACCAGTATATGAGTCGATAGGGTTAGATGTACAGCTTAGAAGTCATTGATGAAGAAAAGGAAGGAAGTTGGTGATAGGACAGAACCCTGAGGAGCACCACTGTTGATAGGTCTAGGAGAAAAACGATGGCCGTCTACAACAGCGGCTATAGAACGACCAGAAACGAAGCTAGAGATAAATGCACAGATAGAAGGATAGAAACCGTAGGAGGGTAGTTTGGAAATTAAAGATTTATGCCAGACTCGATCGAAAGCCTTTGAGATGTCAAGTGCAATGGCAAAGCTTTCGCCAAAGTCCCGAAAGGAGGATGACAAGGAGTCTGAAAGGTAGGTGAGAAGATCGCCAGTGGAGCATCCCTGATGGAACCCATACTGACGATCAGAAAGAAGGCTGTGACAGGAAAGATGCTTTAAGATTTTTCTGGTAAGAATTGACTCAAACACTTTTGAGACACAGGATGTTAAAGCAATTGGATGATAGTTAGAGGGTTGGGAATGGTCACCCTTCTTTGGGACTGCCTGAATGAGAGCAAACTTCCAGCAAGAAGGAAAGATACAAGTTGACAGACAAAGGCGAAAGAGCTTACCTAGGCAGGGTGTAAGCACAGAAGCACAGTTTTTGAAGACAACAGGAGGGACTCCATCTGGCCCATATGCCTTGTTAGTATTGAGACTAATGATGGCAGAAAATACATCAGCTGAAGACATTTTAATGTCAGTCATGAGGAACTCAGAGGAGGGAAGTGACGGAGGAACAGCACCGGAATCGTCTAACGTGGAATTGGAGGAGAAAGTCTGAGCGAAGAGATCTGCTTTGTCAGTAGAAGAAATAGCTACATAGCCATCAGAGTAGAAAAGAGGAGGGAAGGATGATGAGGTAAAGTTGTTAGAAAGGTTTTTGGCAAGGTGCCAGAAGGAGCGAGAAGAATTCGAGTTGGAGAGTTGAGAACATTTAGCACAGATGAAATTATTTTTAGCAGAGCGAAGAACAGACTTAGCACGATTCCGGGCAGAAATATAAAAAAGATGTGATTCAGGGGTGGGTTGGCTCCGGTACCTCTTATAGGCCCTCTCCTTGTTGCGGACAGCGTCAGAACAAGCGTGATTAAACCAAGGCTTTCTTGCATTAGTCAGAGGATATGAGAAAGGAATGTATGCTTCCTTGACCGAGAGAATAACCACCGTAATGCGCAAGGCACACTCAGATGGCTCCCGGCCATGGAAACAATAATCATTCCAAGGAAAATCAAAGAAGTACTGCCTGAGGGCCTCCCAATCTGCAGCTCCAAAGTGCCACAGACGGCATTTCTTTGGAGGATCCACAGGCCGTACCAGAGCAATAGGACAGCTTAAGGTAATAAGGTTATGATTGGAGGAGCCCAATAGCGACAAAAGATTAACAGTAAGCAGAAGGATTAGTTGTTAGGAAGAGGTCAAGTATGTTGGAACTCTCTCCAAGGCGGTCAGGGATACGAGTAGGGTGCTGTACAAGCTGCTCTGGGTCATTAAGGGTAGAAGAGATGTAGACTTGTTCACCAGGTGGATCAGTGAAGGGAGAGGAGAGCCAAAGGTGGTGGTGAACATTGAAATCTCCTAGAATGGAGATTTCAGAGAAAGGAGAAATGGATAGAATGTGTTCCATCGTAGAAGTAAGATAGTTAAGGAATTTTTGATAGTAGATTTAGGAGATGAGTAAACAGCACAGATGTATTTAGTCAGAGAATGACAGGAAAGCCGAAGCCAGAGAGTAGAGAATTCAGAAGAATCAAGTTCAGGAACACGATAGCAATATAGATCGTTGCGTAAATATACGCAACAGCCACCTTTGGCTCTGAAATGAGAATAGACAAAGTAGGAGGATACAGAAAAGGGTTTGCTGTCAGTTGCCTCAGACAGCTGAGTCTCAGAGAGGAAGAGAAGGTGAGGTTTAGAGGAGGAGAGGTGGTGCTCAACAGATTGAAAATTAGAGCAGGGGAGAGATAATCAACAACTGATCGAATGAACGCTATGTATATGGATCGTGCTACAGGAATAGACACCCCGGCAGCATAATTAGTAAGCCACTTGAGAGGTTTTAGGCGCTGCTGTAGCCGGGTTAGCAGATCCTGAACAATCGGATGCACACGTTGTCTTGCAGGAATGGAGGGAGAAATCGTACCGGTGCCCCAAGATAAAGGTACTGCGTGCATAGAGGAATAACACAATCTTCGACAGAGAATACAGGTAGTGTTCTTGCTGGACGGGAAGTGAAGATTTTACTCTTTTCTGGTGAGATAATGAGTCCACATTTGGAAGCCGCCTCGTGACACAAGTGAAGGAAACGTTGCAGATCTGCTGGGGAATTTGAGTGAATGCAGATGTCATCAGCATAGCAAGCAGTTGTGATTCCAGGGAAGTCAGGAAGGAGGGTGAGTAGACGATGTATGAGGATATTAAACAAAAAAGGACTAAGGACACCACCTTGTGGAGTACCAAGCTCGAACTCCTTAGCAGTGCTGTATTCGCCCTTAAAAAGAACACGAGAGGATCTATTAGTTAGGTAACCACGTATCCATCGCAGCAGGTTTCCCTTGACTCCAAAATCCACCAGCTGGTCGAGGATGATGTCTCTGTTGGCGACATCAAATGCACCCTTTAAATCAATGAAGGCCACTACACTGGTGGGGGACAGGAGGGTGTATAGCTCCATGAGGCAATGATGTGTCCCTCGCTGTGGTAAAAAAAAACCGTACAATCGGGGCGAGAGCTTGTCCTGCAGCCTAAACAAGAGTCGTGTGAGAAGGATGCGTTCTAATACTTTACTGAAGCAGGAGGTGAGGGAAACAGGTCGGAATTTATCAGTACCAGGTTTAGGAATAGGCACGATTGTACTGTTGGTCCAGGCTTGTGGCACATATCCCAGACGGACGCAAAGGTTGAAAAGCTGGAGAAGAGGATTGCCAGGAACTTTCAGGAGGACACGGAGGACAGAAAAAGTGATCCCATCATCACCTGGAGCCGTTACCCTACCCCTGGCGAGGGCCCATCGCAATTCATCATCAGTTATAGCCACACCATCCTCATCGTCTGTCCTCAGTAAAGCGGCGGTGAGACGGAGTGCACGAACGTTTTTCTTGGTGGAGAGAGCGTCCTGTATGTGTGCAGGAAGGGTGCAAGTCCGTGACTGTGAGACCAGGCGTCTACAAGATCCTGTGCGTACTGTGCTGGACTGTTGTGCAGGACACTAGGGGGCTTCTTAACAACCTTGTTGATAAGGCGCCTCATGGAACCAACAGTCGTTTGATGGTTGATGCCATCTGTAAGTTTCTAACATGATTCAGAATAAACGCAGTGCTGGAGAGCAACTAGATCATCCCTTGACAATCGATACCGATGGAGACTCTCTGGGGAAGGTCGTCTTTGAAAGGCAAGTCCGTTTTCCACTGCCTTCCTCTCTGCCTGAGTGATACGATTATCCAGTGTCCAGGTGTGGGCATCATGATGGCGTGTAATGTGTGGCCTGCTGACATAATGGGTGTAGAAGTCATGTGTGGAGCTGACAAGTGATGAATACAACTTTTCGGGACACTGAAGGTTGAACGTGGGAAGAAGGTTGGTTATATAGGAGATGTATGTAGGGCAGTACTTGGGTGGGATTGCAATGCGAGTACGTCTGTGTACAGGAGGTGTGGCAGGGAGGGAATAATGAAGGCTCAGAGCAATATGATCAGAGAAGAGAGCAGGGATTGATGAACACCTGACTTGGGACGCCACCAGGCCCGATGTAAGGATGTGATCTAGTGTGCCTCCTCGAGAGTGTGTGGCCCCACCGATGTCCCAGCGGGTGAGCTGATTATGACGAATATACTCAAGAAGTTTAGTCCCATTACGGTTAACAGTGGCAGAAAGGTCCCTCAAAGCAGGGTGTTGGGCATTATAATCCCCCATGTATATCATGCCACGGATGGTGGGAGCTGGAAGAGCAGCTGTATTCAACCTGCCTGGCGCAGAATACACATTGCATACCCGAACTGTGCCACTTCCAATGGTAACCTCAAGAAGCTGGAAGGTTGTCTCGTCATTTACAGAGCTGTGGATGAAACGGTGCTGGATGGAGGAGTGAACATACGTGACAAGTCCATTCCTGACTCGATGGACATAAGAAATATAACCACTGAGAGTGGGTGCCTCTATCTCGAGATGCGCATGACCAACAAAGGATTCCTGAATGAAAATGATATCTGGGTGGCGACTGTATACATATCCTTTGAGCGCAGTAAGTTTAGACCGGTTCGTAACACCACAGGCATTCCAAGAGATGACATGCAGTTGTGCCATGTTACCGAACTTTGCCATTACGTTTGCGGAGGCCAAATGAGGGAGTGGTGGTGGCATGAGAAGTGCTGTGCGGTGTGCCACGAGGGGAAGACTCCCTAGGGGGAGCAGTCAGTCGTCCAATGGAAGTGACAATTGAGTCCAGCTTTTCAGTAAGGGTGGTGACAGTCGTAATGATGACTTGCTGTGATTCAACCAGTGAATTTAATGTTGTCTCAAGTGTGGCTTGCTTGCTAACCAAGTCATCAATGCGGGCTTCTATTGCATTGAAACGTGTCATGAATGAGGTAATCCGAGTCCTGAGAGTGGCAACAGCATCACGAAGTTCGGTGACTGCAGCTGAATCCAAACCGATAGTGGAGGCAGGGGGAGCAGCAGTGCGGAGTGGTGGTGGTGGTGATGCTAGCGGAGCCCCAACCTTGGCAACGGGGGCAGAGGTAGCCCGACGTCTAGTGCAGCCGTGCCACACGTTAACTCCTTCCTGATGACATCGGGGACATTTCCAGTGCAAGGTATCTGGAGGTGGTGGGTTGGGTTGCATCGAGGTTGTATCAGAAGCAGGTGGAGGGGGTCGGTGAGGACACGTACGAGAGTCGTGTAGGCCAGAGCACCATGCACACTTTTCTGGTGCAGAACAGTACCGGGAGATGTGACCAATGCCCCAGCATCGAAAGCACCACGGTTGCTCGTCCTTCATCTTGCGAAACTCACAAGGTGGGAGGCAGGGAAGGAAGCTGAAGGTGACAGTTGGTGGTGGTGGGTGAGGAAGGCTCCAGGTGACTACCAGCCGGTTGATAGGAGTGCCATTCTGGTAGAAACGTCGGGCTGAGTAGATACCTGGCAGCTCCTTGGCCAAGTTGGGATTAGTACAGACAGGATAACGTGTAAGGAGGTAAATAGGAAACTTGCGGGGCCTCTCAGGTGAGTCTTGAATTTCCAAAGAAAGGGCTAGGAACTCTCCTTTAGTTACGCTATCTATGATGTCCTTGCGACGTCTGGAGATGTAAACAAAACGGGAAGTGATTGCAGACATCTTGGGTGCGGCCAAGGTAAAAAGCACGGTTTACATCAGACAACCATCGAAGTTTGATGTCCACAGTTGGGTTGTCTTTGAATAAAAGCTTGATGTAGTCAGCCCTGGGAACGAATGCTGGAGGAGTAGATGCAGGAAGCACTGGTGAAACTTGGGGGGAATGAGCAAGCTGCAGGGGACGAGGAGTGTTTGATCCAAGGCCAGTTTCTCCCTGCAGAGGATGAAAAGTCTCTTGCCACTTGGAGGATTTGGCAGCAGGGGATGAAGGCTCACTGTTGCTATCCGAGGTGTTATGTACAGGACGCTTGGCAGAGGAAGATGCCTGGCCGACTGGGTGAGATGCGGCAGGTACAGATAGTGCTGGTTCAGTAGCTACTTCCCCAGCTAACGAGACATTGCTGCTGGTTTGTTGTAGCTGTGGCCAATCACTCTGAGACATCTCATCCTCGTCACTCAGTGCCAGATCAGCTTCAATGTCCTCGAGAGTGGCAGGGCCTGAATACTCCATGCTGATGCTGCACACCTAGGCAGGTAGCAGAGTGAGCGTGGCGTCAGCTTCACAAGCACGACAGTATAGACCAATGGTAGCAGGGGAAGTCCATGACGTCACACAGGTCATACTGCGCATGCGCAGAAACGAGAAAACCCGATCAGGGGGCCCCGTCTGCCGCACTTAATTTTCCCCCCAAACTACAGGCTAAGTCCAAACACCCCAAAAACACAACCACTGGTGAAGTGAGCACTGGACCTTTATGTTGCTCCCTGCAACGACAGAAGGGTGTTGGAAGGCAAAAACAGCAGAAAAAGCAAGAATATGAGCCACACACAGCAATGATTTGTTAATATCTGGCCCTCTCGGTTAGCAGTCCGTCTTTAGCGATAATGGGAATTGTAAAGAAAGACTGCTTTTTACACACTGTTCATCACTCATAAAAGAAATAAATCAGAATTTGAAAACGCACTCGAAAATACTCAATGAATCCCAGTATTTTTTTTTTTTTTTAAGTAACCGAACAGAGGAAGGAAAAACAAATGAATTAGAAAAAAAAATCCATACACCAGGTTAGTGGTGTCCTCCAATCATGAAATATCTGTAACAGTTGGACTTGAACAGCTGTAGATTAAAGTTTGGAGGGAAACAACTCTGAGAAAGCGAGTTCCAGGGAGATGCAGTTCGGGGAATAAAAGAATTCTGATAGGCGGAGGTGCTGCAATATGACAGTGTGACATTCCAGTCATAAGAGCTGCCAGATGCCCGTGTAGCACGAGGGAAGGCATGGACAGGTGGCACAATGGACACAACTTCGTCTGAGCATTTGCCATAAAAATATCTGTAAAATAATGCAAGGGAGGCAACATTCCTTCTTACTCGTAGGGGAGGTAAATTATTTGTTATAGCAGGGTTATTAATAATTCCAACAGCTTTGTTCTGAATTTTGTCTAGTTGTTTTAATGCAACCTCTCCACATCCATTCCACAAGGGTGAGCAATACTCAAGCTGAGAGCGCTCATGACTTTTGTAAATTATACAGTAGCTATCTGCTCGTCGGTGAAGTAGTTACGGACTCTGTATAATAATCCAAGTTTCTTTGAGGCAGTTTTAGCAAGTGATTTGACATGAGAGGTCCAGCTGAGGGCACTGTTAAGTGATACGCTGAGAATTTCAATACTTTTGGAGACGGGAATTTCAGTAGCATTGAAGGTAATATACAGTCATGAATACGAATAGGGGGACAGGGTAATCTGCCACCAGGAAGCAGGTTAATCACACACGTCTACTTCCCCAACTCCCTCTCCTTACCGCCACCAAACTACTGATTTGTTAGGCGGATGGATTGGAGATATGAAGTTTTGCTCATTCTCACGTCTTGCCGATTGTATTGTTACTTTCATTTATTAGGTGTTTTGTTACGTGCATAGACCTTCATTTCCATAAGTAATTATATCGAAGTTTTAGCAGATTTCAATAGACTGACCCTAATGTAAAGAGTTTAGTTTTCATATATTTATCCATTCTTCTAAACGATATACCGTAGTAAAATCCAAGTAACAGTGACAAGTTATATGGTTACTAACCATATAAGTCCCTCTCCTGTCCTGTCATCGGGGGAGACACATATCCAGCCACCATCCACTTACCGACTCAACCCATCCAACACAACCCACTAACCTCAACCCTGCCACTCCACCTAACCATCTTGGCGACCCATCCATCCCACCAGTCCTGATTATCCACCCTGCTAACCCAAGAATGCCACCCACTAAACTCTAGCAATACCACTCAATACATCACCCACTCACCTATCTACTCTGAACCTATCTACTCTGAACCTATCTACTCTGAACCTATCTACTCTGAACTCATCCAGCCGCCCAACCTACCAACCTAATCACCCACCCAGGGCACCCAGGCCGGGCAATCGTCTCAGCCACCCTGGCAACCCACCGTGCCCACTCACTCTAATGACCCACCGTGTCCACCCACCCTGGTGACCCACTCTGCCCACACATCCAGATGATCTATCTTGTCCACTGACCCCTACCACCCACCCTTCCCACTCATGAAATCCACTCACCCTGCACACTCACGAGCCAACAATGGAAACCATCTCATCCACCCACACAACCGTCCCACCTCTCCCTGAACCCTCACCCACGCCGCCCACCCACCCCACCTTGCCCACCAACCCATCCTATCTACCCACTCATCCCACCGACCCACCCGCCCCTCCAAATGCCCAAACACCCTCTTATCCAACCCCATTCACTCCCCCATCCCATTTAATCACTGAAACCTTACTCATCCACCAAACTCATCTTATCTTAACCTAACTTACCGATCCTGGCCCGACCACCTACATACCCAGCCACTCACCCACCCATCCCACCAAACGCATCTACTCACTAACCCATCTACCCCTACAAGCCACCCCAAGCCACTCCACACACCATACCCAACAACCCCCCACTCCCACCTTTACCCACCAACCTTCCCACCCACCATGGCGTGCACCGAACTACCGCACCAGCCAACTCAACCACATTAACACCACTCACCCAACCAACTGACTCCAACACACACACACACACACACACACACACACAGTAAGACAAACTTGCATAAACACATACACACACACACACACACACACACACAGACGCATACAGACACGCACACATACAGACATGTGCACACACACACACACACAGGCGCATACACAGACACACGCACACATACAGACATGTGCACACACACACACACACTCACACACAGGCGCATACACAGACACACACACATACAGACATGTGCACACACACACACACTCACACACAGGCGCATACACAGACACACGCACACATACAGACATGTGCACACACACACACACACACAGGCGCATACAGACACGCACACATACAGACATGTGCACACATACACACACACACACACACAGGCGCATACACAGACACACGCACACATACAGACATGTGCACACACACACACACACACACACAGGCGCATACAGACACGCACACATACAGACATGTACACACACACACACACACACACGCTCGCACACATACAGACACGTGCACACACACACACACACATACGCACACACACCCGCACACGCAAAGAGGCGGAGGGGTGGAAAGGAGGGAGGGAGGGAGAGGGGGGAGGATCCTGGAGCCGTGAGGGGGAAGGATGAGATGTGGAAGTGTCCAGTATTGTTCTAATATTAACTTGTGGAGAAATTGATTCGTATCTTCGACATAGCCTACACCTTTTTAAAAAATTTAGCTATGTATGCATTTCCATTTGGATTTCATGCTCTGCTATCCGATAGGCAATAGTTTTTAATGAATAAATACTTCGATCAAACATGTATATCATTATCTATATTGCTTTCTTTATTACTTGCCGTTGATGTTGTTGAATAATTATACAGTCAACCAGCCAATGGTAATTCGGAAGACTTGCAACCAATATTCCTCCGGGACAAGTAACCACTGTGGATGATAATGTTGTGGGTGAAGGTGTGAACTACTCTGTGTGTGTGTGTGTGTGTGTGTGTGTGTGTGTGTGTGTGTGTGTGTTCTTGTTCCTGTCTCTCTGTCTGTCTGTCTATCTGCCTGTCTGTCTGTCTGCCTCTCTCTCATGTCCAAGCATACTCTCTCACATTTCCTCACACCCTCTCTCTCACTTTCTCACATTCATTTTTCATTCTCTCAAATGCTATTACTCAAACCTAATAATACTCTCTCTCTCTCGCTCGCTTTTCTCTCTTTCTGCGTGCGTGTGTGTGTGTGTGTGTGTGTGTGTGTGTGTGCAGGCACGCGTGGAAACGCCCTGATTCTTCATGGTGCTGCTGCTGCTTGGACACACAGCACTGATTATGGTCTGGAGTGGTCGGGGACGGGGATAGCAGGTCCACTAGTGAACAGGCCCACGGAGGACATACAGTAGGTCGTTGGTGGGAATAAATAAGTCATGCCACGGACACTGAGTAGGTTGATCATGGAAACATTTAAATTCTATCGTACGTGGAGCATAGCCCCATATGTAATAATTAAAGCCCCTTAAAGTGGTAGCATGTCCAAGAGGGAATAGATTCAGTCCTCATGAAGGATTTAT
>JAGKTI010025829.1:0-13821 GCA_018397915.1 Birgus latro
AAACGTACAGAAATGACAATGATTAGGTGGATGTGCAGTGCATCCCTGCGTGCAAGGCCTGGGGGGGCTGGGTTTACGATAGAAGAGTTGAGAGGTAGGATGGGACTGGAGTGTATTGGTGTTGTGATGAGGAGAGGTAGGCTGAGGTGGTTTGGACATGTGGAGAGGATGGGGGATGATAATTGGGTACAGAGGGTGAGAAGTGTTAATATTGGGGGAGGGGTTGGGAGGGGTAGACCGAGAAAGACATGGGACGAGGTCATTAAATGTGACTTAAGGGTTAAGGGACTGAATAGGGAGGCTGCCAGAGATCGAGCAGCGTGGAGAGCCGCCATTAGGTGACCAAGGCCGACACATGCAAGCATGTTGGAGCCTTCAAAAACGAAACGAAAACGAAACGAAACGAGTACCCAAAGTAATAATCAGTAGCAGATCTAAGGGGGGGGGTTCTATGGGAGCCATGGAACCCCCCAATCAGTCACTTTCGTTTCGTTTACAAAGGCTCCAACATGCTTGCATGCATCGGCTCTGTTCGCCTCATGGTGGCTCCATGCTGCTTGATCTCTAGCAGCCTCCCTATTGAGTTCTTTATCCCTGAGGTCCCACTCTATGACTTCATACCACGTCTTTTTCAGTGTGCTTCTTGCAACCCTATCCCTAGTGTTCACACTTCTCACTTTCTGCACCCAACTGTCATCCCCCATCCTCTGAACATACCCAAACCATCTAAATCTCCCTCTCCTCATCACAGCACCAATACACTCCAGCCCCATCCTTCTTCTTAGCTCTTCCATCAAAAACCTAGCCCCCCCAGGCCTTGCATTCAGCAACGCACTGCACATCCACCTAATCATTATCATTTCTGTGTGTTTGAGTCTGCAAATATCCTCTTCCTTTACTGCCCTGCTCTCACTACCACAAAGCATTACACTCCTAACACATGCTACATACAAAGATCCCTTAGCACAGAGGGAGCTACCTCTCAATGTCTGGAGAGGTGAACGCTCCTTGATCTTCTTCCAACCACTCCTCACTCTAGCCACAGAGCCAGTCTCAGCTTCACCTCCAGCATATAATATGTCTCCCAGGTACAAAAAATTTCTTCCACACTCACGAGAAACAGCAGCAAGATCAATCTTATCACGCCTTGACAATTTCCACATGCTCTCCCCGACACAACACACACTTGAAATCAGCATTATCTCACAGTCTGCCTCTGATATCACTACATCTCTTATGCACTCACTTGTCACAAACATTGCACAAGATAGAACTGTCATATGTCCTTGTGGCAAACTGCATGTGGCCAATCTCCCTCTTCTTTGACAGTACCACCACCTACCATGGATACCATCACCTTTGTTTTATCTGCATTTACTCTCAAGCCCTTGTGCCCCATACCATTTCTCTTTCCTAAATCATTGCTCCGCCTCCCTTTCATTCTCTGCAATCATCACCAACTCATCGGCATTCAACATCTCCCACAGGAGTCCATTTCCGAAGTCATGTGACAGGGCTTCAAGCACCATGCTAAACAATAAGGGGCTCAAGACTGACTCTTGATGCACACCAACATTCATGGAAAACTCATCACTCAAATGTCTATTCACTCTCACATGGGTGCGAGCACCCACACACATACATGGCACATGGCATTAAAATTTCTTCAGCTGATGTATTTTCTGCCATCACTGGCCTCAATATTAACAAGGCATATGGGCCTGATGGAGTCCCTCCTGTTGTCCTCAAAAACTGTGCTTCTGTGCTTACACCCTGCCTAAGTAAACTCTTTTGCCTTTGTCTCTCAACTTGTACCTTTCCTTCTTGCTGGAAGTTTGCTCTCATTCAGCCAGTCCCAGAGAAGGGTGACCATTCCCAACCCTCTATCGTCCAACTGCTTTAACATCCTGTGTCTCAAAAGTTTTCAAATCAGTTCTTAACAGAAAAATTTTAAAGCATCTTTCCTGTCACAACCTTCTTTCTGATCGTCAGTACGGGTTCCGTCAGGGACGTTCCACTGACGATCTTCTCACCTACCTTTCAGGCTCCTGGTCATCCTCCTTTCGGGACTTTGGCGAAAGCTTTGCTATTGCACTTGACATCTCAAAGGCTTTCAATCGAGTCTGGCATAAATCTTTGATTTCCAAACTGCCCTCCTACGGTTTCTATCCTTCTATCTGTGCCTTCACCTCTAGCTTCCTTTCTGGTCGTTCTATAGCTGCTGTTGTAGACGGCCATCGTTCTTCTCCTAGACCTATCAACAGTGGTGTTCCTCAGGGCTCTGTCCTATCACCAACTCTCTTCCTTTTATTCATCAATGACCTTCTAAGTTGTACAACTAACCCTATCAACTCGTATGCTGATGATTCCACCCTTCACCTTTCCATTCGATTTCTGCAACGTCCATCTCAGCAGTTACTTCAGCAAACAAGGGATGAGGCTATGGCACACCTAATGTTTGACTTGGCTCGTATCTCTGATTGGGGTACAAATAATCTTGTTATTTTTAATGCATCAAAAACTCAGTTCTTACAATTATCAACCCGACAAAATCTTCCTCAGGATTACCCACTAATGTTTAATAATGTCCAGCTCAGTCCTGCATCATCCTTGAACATGCTAGGGGTTTCATTCTCTCAGGATTTGTCTTGGAAAGAACATATTACATCTCTTGTGAAATCTGCTTCCAAGAGATTAGGTGTGCTAAGCCAACTCCGAACTTTCTTTACCCCTGCACAGTTGTTGACCTTGTACACGGGTTTTATTCGCCCGTGTATGGAGTACAACTCTCATGTGTGGGGAGGCTCCCCACATGCAGCTCTTCTCAATAGGGTGGAGTCAAAGGCTTTTCGTCTCATTAACTCTCCTCCTCTTATTGATTCCCTTCAACCTTTGTCTCTTCGCCGCACTGTTGCTTCTTTATCTCTCTTCTATCGCTACTTCAATGGTCACTGTTCCTCTGAACAGTCTGCTTGCATCCCTCCACCTCTACGACGAGCACGTAGTACCCGTCTAGCAACAAACTCTCATCCCTTTTCTGTCCAACTCTCTAATGCAAGAGTTAACCGTTACTCCCAGTCCTTCATTTATGCAACTGGTCAACTCTGGAACTGTCTTCCTCTGTCTGTATTTCCTACTTCCTATGATCTCCAGTCTTTCAAACGCAGTGTGTCCAGGCATCTCGAAATGAACGGATCTTGAATTTGGCTCTCTTTTGTATTGTTTTTGCTTTTTCTTGGAGGGAACAGTATGCAGGCCTGTGGCCTTTGGTTCCTTCTTCCTTGCATAAAAAAAATAAAAAAAAAATAAAAAAAATAACATGAGACTCGTTTATGACCAGGTCTCTGTAAGGAGAGAAAGAGGATGAGAAACGCGCCCTCAGATGATTAAACACTATGCGAATTCGGCACATTCTGTCGGTGTTGCCTACGTTGCTGGGGTCCTCATTATCATAGAAATGGTGCTGGGTGAGAATGTACTGGAATGTGTTTCTTCCCATAACTCTTCCAAAGAAGGGTGTTGTCGTTAAGGGGTCCACAGTCCAGTACGAAGGTAAATGATTCTTCTTTATCAGTCTCATCAAGAGAACTAAGTTACAACTTGTCAACAGATATGTCGACATCAAACTGCTGGTTATGGGGAATTTGTGGGGTTGTGCCATGGCAGAATGCTGCATACGTGTTAGAAAATATGCAGATTCTGAGAACTAACTCTTTAGTAAAAAAGCTTTTGAAGAAACTGATTCATCTAGAGGATTGATCCAACTCAGGAATGGTACAGCCTGCCGTGTTCCCACGAGTGAATGGTTGGTGAATGGGAACAAAATTGCTCCCATCCTCCCACTCTCATGACATTTCATCCTCTGCTTCACCAGCTCCATTACCACCACCGTCTCTGTCATCAGGATGGGGAAGAAAACCAGTCACCAGGGGAATATTTCCCTCCTTCTCACCTTCCTCCCAAGTATCACCTTTTTTCCCCCTACCTTTCCTTTTTCCTTTCCCCTTCCCCTTTTCTTTCATCCCCAAACTACAAATAAGGGAGGAGGAAGCACAAAAATGAGATGAGGAATTTCCATGGGGAAGGTCACATGTGTCGGAGGTGCTGGGCTGAGGTGACTCAGGCCTTTGTGAGGTTGGTGGCGGCACAGTCCTCCGCACCCTACGTGAGTAAAACAAAGAACTACTCACCTTGAATTTTTTTGTTTGTACATCCTCCCTGGCCTTCGGCCCATTATGAGGGGATCCTACCCACTTTGGCAGACTGTATGTAGCACTAGGATCCTCCTGATATGCACCCTCATTAAAGGAATCATCATAGGATTGAGGGCGGCAGGGGGTGGTGGGGCTGCCAGAGAGGATAACATCGTCACTTTCATATATCTGGCCTTCCTGGGGGATGGTACTTCACCACTGCTTGATTCTGGGTCTGGCTGAATGTAATCCCTGTCAATCACATTGTCATCTAATGAGGAATTGCTTTCCCCATCAAAGGGCACCTCAAGGAGAGAGTCACTCTCGTGCTGGGCTAGGCCGCAATGTGCCATGATCCTCACTCTCTCACTGTCAAAATTAGACCGATGTGGCATGCTCCGACACGGGCCCAGGTATGCAGTGATGAATCATACCTGACGGGTGAGGCCTAGAGAGGCGTGGGAATATCCCAGCCAATTTTTTGGCACATAATTTGAATTTTCGAATTTTGGCAAATATATAAAATTGTGGACATATATGTATGTCGCTGGCACTGTCCGCGCATATAGGGGCTGACGTACACATTCGTCATTGGCACGGGGAGGGTTAAAGACTCGGGGAAGTCTTCCTCCCCAGTCCAGCAGAGTCTCTAAAGTTTTGGCAGACATTGAGGATAAGAGGTCAGGGAAAGAGGCCTGGTTCTGTAACTATTGCAATAGGATGGGTCATACGGAGGAGTTTTGCTGGAAAAAGACTAGGAACGGGTTCAAGCCGAAGACTGTCACATTTGTGAATTCTAGGGGTTTTCAGGACACTGATGGGGAGCGCGCACTCACTGGTGTTAGCGGTCGCAAGTTACTCACCCAGCAGTCGCCTGCTTGCAGTGAGGTGTCCAAGGAGCAGGATGTAGTTGATGTTAAAACACCTGTGGAGCCCCTGTTTGAAGACAGTAAGCCTGAAGTGGTGCAACCTGCGATTAACCACAATGATGAGATCCCTTCAGGATGTCCCCCTCAAGAGTTCAATAATGTGACTCATTCCCAGATGCTGTGTTTGATCACTTTATCTCTAAAAGATTTGTTGCAGCTCATGGGCACTGCAAGTAAGTCACATTTCTTTGAGATACTGGTACTTCACAATCTCTTATGTTATGGGATTTAATAGATGTAGCTGATCCCCTTGAGCATGTGCTTTTGCAGGGTCCTGCTAACTGTTTCTGTTCCTCCTAACTGAAGTGAAGTTTCAGTCAGATTTAGTTACAGGAAGAGTGCGTGTGGGTGTTGTACACCAGCTACCTGTGGAAGGGGTCAGTTTTCTTTTAGGTAGCAGCAAGTGCCATTCCCTGTGTGTCGCGGAACCTCCAAAGACAGCAGCTAGGATGTCTGAAACTTTTCCCTGCTTGTTCTGCGACAAGGTTCATGGTGGCAAAGTCCGACCATGAGGTTGAATTTAAGAGTGATGGTGTTAGTCGCCCTAGTGCTGTACCCGATACTGTAATCTAGGATGATGTTTCTCTTGGAGATACTTTCTTTGCAAGGTTGACTGACTTTGAGGTGGATAACACCCCTAGTGATGTTGGTGGAGGTCTGATTAGTTTACAAAGGTTGGATCCAGAGATTTCTGCTCTAAATGAGTCACTGTGAATGAGCGAGAATGCAATGTTGAACTATCTGAGTGTTATTACCTCTCAGGAAATGGCATATTGATGCATCGCTGGAGACCCCCTAACGTACCACACGATTATGAGTGGGAAGTTGTCTACCAAGTAGTTGTCTCCAAGGAATACAGGCAGAAAATTTTGTCTCTGGCTCATGACTCTTCCTTAGCAGGGCACTTGGGAGTGAGGAAGACGCTGTCTTGCATCTGGCAACATTTTTACTGGCCGGGAATCTGCTGAGATGTTTTCCAGCATTGCTGGTCCTGTCACACCTGTCAGCTGGTGGGTAAGAGTGGCAGTTCTGTTCCTGCGGCCCCCTTGATTCCTCTCCCTGTGTTTGAGGCCCCATTCACTAGACTCCTTGTTGATATTGTCAGGCCTCTGCCTAAGACCTCCTGTAATAACCAGACTGAAACTTAACAAATAAATCACACTCGTCTGGCCAGGATTTGAACTCAAAACCTTATGCTGGATATGCGTGTACGTTACCACTGAGCCAAAGAGAAGAACCCCCACTTTGTCTCTAAGCAATGTGGGCTTTTATAGACTCCATTACATTACTCTTTTCTCCCCTTGGTGATTAATTTGGTCAGTATCAAACACATGGTAACGTAGCATTGGAGGCCACCACTGGGGATGCTGCGGACCACACCCGATAGTTCATCCCCGGGATTTATGGACCAGGACGTTGCCAGCTAACCAACATCATCATTGCCTTCCAAGCCTCACCTCACATCCCACACCACTGCCAACCAATGTAATGACCAAAATGAAACTTAACAAATTAATCACTGGTCTGGCCGGAATTCGAACTCAGGCCCTCGAGCTTCAATGGTGCGCACATTACCATGGAGCAAAAGGGAGGATCCCTGTTTTGCCTGTAAGCAATGTGGGCTTTTATACACCCCATTACATCACTCTTTTCTCCCCTTGATGATTAATTTGGTCAGTTTCGAACACATGGTAGCGTAGAATCAGAGGCCACCATTTGAGACACAGCAGACCACACAGGACAGCTCATCCCTGGGATGTAAGGACTAGGAAGCTGCCAGCTAATCAACATCATTGCCCTCCAAGCCTCGCCCCACATCCCACCGCTATCACCAATGTAATAACCAGACTGAAACTTTACAAATAAATCACACTGGTCTGGCAGGGATTTGAACTCATGCCCTTGCGCTTGATACATGTGCACGTTACCAATGATCCAAAGAGAGGATCCCCGCTTTGCCTCTAAGCAATGTGGACTTTTATAGACTCCATTACACTCCTCAGGACACCAATATATCCTTACTATGCTGGACATGGTCACTAGATACCCTGATGGGATCCCCTTAAGGAACAGTTCAGCAAAAGCAGTGGTTAAGATGATAAATTTCTTTAGCCGATTTGGTCTTCCAAAGGAAGTCCAGTTGGACCAGGAGAGTAATTTTGTATTCCAACTCTTCCATCAGACCCTAAAGGAGCTAGGAATCTCCCAGATCACGTCCTCTGTGTACCATCCTCAGAGTCAGGAAGCCTTGGAGAGGCTCCACCAAACATTGAAATCCCTGATAAAGAAGTTTTGTATCAGTTAGGAGAAGGATTGGAACAAGGGTCCGCCTCTGCTGTTGTTTGCCACCTGGGAGGCCCCATGCGAATCCCTAGGCTACTCTCCCTTCCAGCTGATTTTCAGGCATGAAGTAAGAGGACCTCTCAAGCTTCTTAAGGATCAGTGGGTCCAAGTTGATGACCAAGTTACTTCATTGGAATATGTTACTCACTTCAAAGAGAGGCTAGCCAGTAGTTCGGAGGTAGCCAGGACTCACTTGGAGTCAGCCGACGGAAAGATGAAGCGGTGGTATGATCATTCCCACAAAGCAGCAATCAGGGAGTTTTCCCCAGGAGATTAGGTGCTAGTTTTAATCCTACTCTATGGTCAACCTCTGCAGGCTAGATTTTCCAGCCCTTACACTACAGACAAGAACACAGGGGATGTCAATTATGTGGTTAGGACCCCAGACCAGCGTAAGGGATGCAGACTGTGCCATGTGAACATGTCGAAGGAATACCACCGACGAAAAGGCGTGGATTCCCCAAGCACAGTGTGTGTCATATCTACGGTGGGGAATATGGATGATGAGGGTGGCTTACTGGACGTTGTTGGTTGGAGGGAGAATCACGATGCATAGGGGACGCTTACTAATAAACTCTCCCACTTGACAGAAGAAAGGCAAGCTTCATTCCTCACCCTCCTTGGGAAGTTTCCAGAGGTTTTCAAAGACACCCCCGGGATTTATCAAGGCAGCGGAATGTGATGTGGGGGTAGGAGACTCCCAGCCAATGAAGTAGTCCCCCTGCTGTAGCAGTCCTCACGAGCAGTCCATCCTAAAGGCAGAGCTGGACTACATGCTGCAACGGGGGCTGGTGGTGCTGCGCCAGAGTGAAAGGTGCTGCCCTGTCAAGCTCGTCTCGAAACCTAGGGGATCCTACTGGTTCTGTATTGATTTTAGAAGGTGAACTCACTCATCAAGACAGACTCCTATCCTCTTCCTAGGGTGGACGAATGCACAGACTGTATAGGAAGTGCCCTGTTCATTACCAAGCTTGATTTGTTAAAAGGGTACGGGGAGGTCCCCCAAACCAAGAGGGGTCAGGAAATCTCCCGCTTTGCAGTTGGTGGAAACATCTACCAGTGCAAGGTCATGCCCTATGGTATGAAAATGCACCTGCCACCTTCCAGGGGTTGATGAACAATGTTACCAGGGGTCTTGAGGGATGTGTAATTTATATTGATGATGTTGTGACCTTTAGTGACTACTGGGAGAAACACCTTGAGTACCTTGAAGCTGTACTGCAGAGTCTGTCCTCTGACAACCTAGTTCTTAATTTGACAAAGTGTGAGTTTGCAAAGGCCCAGGTTCAATATCTCGGTTAAATGGTGGGGATAGGTCAGGTCTGTCCCCCTGATACCCAAATTCAGGCGATAAACCAGTTCCCCCAACCCAAGAACAAAAGAGAATTACTGTACAGAAATTTGGGGGGATGGCAGGTTGCTACCAGAGATTTGTGTTTAGTTTCTCTGATATTGTAGCTCCCTTTTTTTTTTTTTAAATAGAGAAAGGAAAAAAAAATAACAAAAAAAATAATCCATACACCAGATTACTGGTGTCCTCCATTCATAAAAAAATCTGTGCCAGTTGGACTTCAACACCTGTAGGTTGAAATTTGGGGGGAAACAACTCCAGAGAAGTGAGTTCCAGAGAGATGCAGTTCAGGGATAAAGGAATTCTGATTGGAAGATGAAAGACGTTCTGCAATATGGCAGTGTGACAGTCCAGTCATGAGCGCTACCAGATGCCCACGTAACACGAGGGATGGCATGCAGAGGTGGCACAATGGATGCAACTTCGTCTGAGCATTTGCCATAAAAGTATCTGTAAAACAATGCAAGGGAGGCAACATTCCTTCTTACTTGTAGGGGAGGTAGTTCATTTATAACTGCAGGGTTATTAATAATTCCAACCACTTTGTTCTGAATTTTGTCAAGATGTTTTAGTGCAACCTCTCCACATCCATTCCACCAGGGTGAGCAATACTCTAGCTGATAGCACACAACTCTCATAAATTACAGCTAAATGCTAGTCAGTGAAGAAGTTACGGACTCAGTACAATGATCCCAGATTCTTTGAAATGGTTTTAGCAAGTGACTGGACATGAAAGGTCGAGCTGAAGGCACTGTTAAGTGAAAAACTGTGACCTAGCCCTTTGACCGGCTTGTTGCAATAGAACGTAAAGTATGAGTAGAAGTTAAAGTGTGAGGAGGCCTTTTCTAAGCTAAAAGCAGTTTTGTCCAGTCAGCCTATACTTCAGGCCCCGGGCTTTAGCAATCCATTCAAATTAGCTGTTAAAGCTAGTGCTGTCGGGGCTGATGCAGTGTTGTTGCAAGATAACTGTCATGGTGTGAAAATGCCAGTATGTTACTTTAGTAAAAAATTTAATCAGGTCCACCAGAATTACTTTACCATCGAGAAGGAATTACATGCACTCATACTAGCCCTCCAACATTTCTGTGTATGTAGGTTCTGGCTCCACCTCAATCAAAGTCTACACCGATCATCATCTCCTCAAATTCCTGGTCAAATTTAGGTACAAATACTCGAGGCTGACCTGTTGGGCCCTCCCCCTACAGGAAAATCAATTGGAAGTTCACCATATCAAAGGAATAACCAATGTCCTCGCAGATTGTCAACTGAGGACTTGATTGTACGTGTAACATGAAATTTCTCCTTGAAATTTTTTTCCAGGATGGAAGGTGTCACGTGGTGATGAACCACACGGTGAGTTTCCCAGGGACGAAACCAGCCTTAACCAGTGACTTTCTACCTGAGGATTATGGACTGACCCATTTTAATGATCTGTGCTGGACACCTGCCCAAAAATTGACTCTGGCTGATGGCTCGGAGCTTATAACGAGGGGTAGGTGTGGTGACAACTCCATACTACCCCAGTAACTTTAAACCTTTAATGAATGCCGATCTCTTAATCGAATTAGGCCTGGCAGCACCCCTTGTTCTAGGCCACCCAGGAGTGCGTGCCAGAAAGGAGCAGCGTGACTGATTAATGTAGGGAGGAGCTCTGTTAAACTCCACCCCTTAGACCTAGCCCTTATAATCTGCAGGAAGGGAGGATGAGCTCTCTCTCTCTCTCCTCCTCGGACTGAGGCACGCAGCAAGTAAGGTGGTCCAAGACGTTTGCTAGTTTTAAGGCCGCTTAGTAAGTACCTACCTACCTCCATTATGTATCTCGTCCCCTCACTTGCATTTAGGACAGTACCTTGAGCTTCTGTACCTGTTTTATGTAAACATTCAGAACCTGTAGTAATATAAGTCTGATGTATAGTAAAGTAAGATTTTGACTACCATGTGTTTCATCCACCTAACTAGCCATAAAAGAGAATCCCTGTTCCCCACATTCAGCTAGACTGAGATGGTAGTCTTGACACCATAACATTGTACAAGACAATCTCATCAACTGGGTGCACTACTGTGTACAAGTTGGCCTCATAACTCCAATAAAGAAAATGAATTCGGTATGACCATACACGACTGCTTTTTTAGATTATTGTTATGATACCCATACCCGTACATCCCTCTCATTGCCATAAAATATAATTTTTTTTTCTCTCTTTTTTACAAAGTAATCCTATACCGATCCAGTCAAAAGGTCTTCACACCATATGATAATCATAATTTTGTACTGAGTTTCTGTGATTTTTAAGTACTGGAGAGGCTTGAACATATAATGATAGTCCTCCAGTGAAACTGCAAAGAAATTTCATTATTTACCCAGAATATAAGGATAATTCTGTTCACTGTTCAATGGGTCCAATCAATAAATTCTGAAATCATGTACTCTTTCTTGAAGATCAAAGTGTTTTATTAGTTGCAGACTTGTATTACCTCTGGTTACAAGAAAATGCATACAGTAGTGATATGTGGTACTGAATATATGATCACTGAAGAAAGCATATGGGTATCTGAATTTTAAAGTGAGACTGACTGCTAAATGCATATCTTGAAAGTTCTTGTGTCAAAGTAAATGTCAAAGCCAGAAAATTATAATGAGTTGTAACAACAAAACTAACAGTACTGTATACCTTACTTATCTACAGATCTGTCTATAGCCAGATGCCATAATCCTGTAAGGGGTGGACATTCATCTCAAAGTTAGTTGTTTTATAGGATGGGGCACTAACCCTCCACCAACCCACTTGCTGACACACAGGGAATACATATATATGGGCTGATTATATGGTTACCACCCATCATAATGAATAGTTTCCAGGCTTACAGGAAACCATTAGGCTAGTCACTCAATGTAAGGCCACCTGAAAAGGAAAGAAGAGTAATAAAAAGTGAGAGGAATGATGGGAGAAACAGGAGGAGAGAGGGGCAGACACAGAAAAAGAATGGTAAAGGTGAAGGAAGAAGTAATCACCAACACCTACCACTATACTGTTTCAAGGTCAAATTTAAGCACAAAAATTTCAATGAGCTGTAAAATCAATACAAACAGTATCTGTTAAAGAAAAAGCATCTACACTCTATATACTGTATCAAACAAATGTAAAACCGGTATTGTGCTATAAAAAAAAAATAAAAAAAAAATAAAAAAAAAAAGGAAATGAGGAAAAAGGTGATACCAGTACTACAGATTCTTGCAACAATGTGTGTAAAAATAATGGCAATACAATAATGCAGAAAATTATAAAATACTGTACCTGTGCTGTATACACAAAACATAAATAGTGCATGAAAAACAACACAATGTGAGGGTTACAAACACACTCTTACAAAATTTAGAACACAAGTAGTACAGCACACAATACTAAACATGTTGCACAGCTGTATAAATGCAATGGATGTCCTTTGCTAAATAATTATCATTATAAACAAAGCACGCTGCAGAATAAAAAAAACGAAGCAAATTGTTTTGCATTAAACTGCAAGATCATCTACTAATCCTACCTCTACTTTGTTTTGTAACAAGTATATTGTACATTAAGGGTAAAACATGTGCAGAAAAAAGATGCATGGTCTACACTGAACATAAGGTAGGTTAAATGCAATAAAAATAGGCATATACCCACATATAAATGTGGGTATATAAAAACCCACATAGTGAATGTTATTTACTGGTTTGATAAAACAGTTTTGGACTGACATGGATCCTCTAAAAGTACGGCACCTTTCCAAAAAACAATAGCTCCACACAGATAGGTAGATATAATTCTTCCACCTGAACAATCATGGAGCTATGAAGAACAGGCACACACAAAAACAAGCATGGTTTATACAGATGAATACAGAATATGCAGAAAAGTAAATCTTCTCACAGTCAAGCAAAATACAAGTACAGTAGGATCTTGCCAATAACGATTTCAACAATAACGTTTTCAGCAATAACGGTAAGTTAGAACAGATACCCAGTTTTCATAATAATGTTTGGATTCACTCAATTAACGGTTATTTTGTGGGAAATGTCTGGGCACATCTTGGATAACCAGCCCACAACCTGCCTCAGTGTTCTGTGGATCTCGCTGTGATGAGAAGAGTTTATTTGCTTATTTCCTTGCTCCTCATTCCCTCTCAGAACTCTGAGCACATGGTTCCAAACTAACCTTAGTTATGCCTAAGCACTTTTTTTTTTTTTTTTTTTTTTTTTTTTTTTTATGCATGGAAGAAGGAACCAAAGGCCACGGGCCTGCATACTGCTCCTTCCAAGAAAAAACAAAAACAGTACAAAAGAGAGCCAAATTCAAGATCCGTTCAATTCGAGATGCCTGGACACACTGCGTTTGAAAGACTGGAGATCATAGGAAGTAGGAAATACAGACAGAGGAAGACAGTTCCAGAGTTGACCAGTTGCATAAATAAAAGACTGGGAGTAACGGTTAACTCTTGCATTAGAGAGTTGGACAGAAAAGGGATGAGAGTTTGTTGCTAGACGGGTACTACGTGCCCGTCGTAGAGGTGGAGGGACGCAAGCAGACAGTTCAGAGGAACAGTGACCATTGAAGTAGCGATAGAAGAGAGATAAAGATGCAACAGTGCGGCGAAGAGACAATGGTTGAAGGGAATCAGTAAGAGGAGGAGAGTTAATGAGACGAAAAGCCTTTGACTCCACCCTATTGAGAAGAGCTGCATGTGGAGAGCCTCCCCACACATGAGAGTTGTACTCCATACACGGGCGAATAAAACCCGTGTACAAGGTCAACAACTGTGCAGGGGTAAAGAAAGTACGGAATCGGCTTAGCACACCTAATCTCTTGGAAGCAGATTTCACAAGAGATGTAATATGTTCTTTCCAAGACAAATCCTGAGAGAATGAAACCCCAAGCATGTTCAAGGATGATGCAGGACATAACTGTTCATTATTAAACATTAGTGGGTAATCCTGAGGAAGATTTTGTCGGGTTGATAAGTGTAA
>JAGKTI010025831.1:0-13820 GCA_018397915.1 Birgus latro
TGCAGGGTATGAAGGCCTCACAAAGGAGAAGTAGAAACGGTTACATGATTATGTATATGAGGCATGGGTAAATATATGTGGTACAGTATAAGTATCACTTCACATATCCACAGGGGGGTGAAAATCCATCTCCAACACACGCTGCCGACGGTCTGTACTGCCTCTGTGAATGATTTTCTACCAATTAACCACTTCAGTACTGTGACTTTATTTACACTTCCTCCAGCTGATTTTATGGCACTCAGGACTGGACTCACATACTGAAGGGGCTAACAAAGGCTGTACCAACCCCGTGCACTTCCACAGATCCAACCTACACTGACTAAAATTGTCTGGTGGCAGCAAGAACAAAATGAAAATACACCCAGCATTGAAAGAGTTAAAGGTATATTAAATGCACTAAATTGTTTTTTGTCATAACTTATTTATTTATATATGCTTCTTTAATTTAGTGTTGAAAGGACAAGTAATAGGTATTGTCTTAGCAGTTTTTTTGGGGGTGAAAATTCGGTAATTTAGCAATTTTGGGGGTTGAAAATTCAGTAATTCGAACCAGGGTAGAGCCCCATATAGTTCGGCTTATAAAGGGTTTACTGTATATATATATATATCTTTCCCAGCAGTTTTTTGCAGCCTTTGGAAATACTGTAATTAACTGTTTTTTTGGCAGTTGCTTTAGCTTATAGTCTGCAGAATACTTCAGCTGAATAGTGGCCAACCTTAAGATGCGATTCCTTAACCCTTTGCCAGCTGCCGGCATTAAATGATGCTCTCCATTGTCAGTGCCGCTGATGTCGAATTAGCATGATCAATAAAAAACTGCGAACAACTATGGAAAGGGAATGAAGGTCTGGTATGTTTACATGACCCAACAGTACCATCTCAAGCACTCAGGTGGTCAGTTTAACTCGGATGTTATCACCCATATGTTTACAGGTGGCCCACCACATTCGCAGATTCATCTTTCACGGTTCTGACAGATTTGTGGATTGCCCCTCTGTGGAGGTCATTTTGCGCCAAACCATGTCCGCACCAAACCACCGCGCTCCCTCACTCCTCTGTCTCTCCCTCAGTCTGTGTTCTGCCGCTGTTGTGGTCGCTTCACTGCCTTCACGCTGCCATGCCAAACCTTCCGTAATTTCGTCATTGTGCCCAGTAATTGTGCTTTCATGTGTTTAAAGGTAACAAGTGCATTGCTGTGCTATTAGGTGAGTGAATTAGCGCCTGATTGAGTGATTTACTTGTCATAACTTCGTCCCACGTGTGTCTGTGTTGTCCCGCAAGCATGGGCCCAAAGTGTCCCACATCTCCTAGTGGCGAGCGCACCCCTAAACACACAGAGAAAGTGATGAGCCTGGAGGAGAAGGTGAAATTGCTGGACAAATGTTGGGAGGGCATAAGCTATGCTGCGGTTGGAAAATTTTTTAACGTGAACGAGACCACAGCGAGATACATAAAGAAAAATGAGGCAAAAAAATCCAGGAGGTGCTGGCATCCACTGTGCCACCCTCAGCCAAGCAAGTGTCGCAGGCGAGAGATATTGCGATGTCTAAGATGGAGAATGCATTGTTTGTGTGGATAAATGAACCTGAGCAGGAATGAAAATCCTGTAGACAGTAATGCGATTCAGTCAAAGGCGAAGTTATTATACGACACGATGACCAGTCCACCTCCCGACTGCGACTCCCCAAGCACTAGCACAGACCCTGGACCAGCCGCAACCACCCATCCTGAATTGACAGCCAGCAAAGGCTGGTTCAATAAATTCAAGCAGCGGTTCTCCCTGCACAATCTGAAGGTGACAGGGGAATCTACATCGGCTGACCATGTGGCAGCTGCAGCATTCCCTGAAGCAGTGAAAAAGATAATGGAGGAGAATGGATATAGGCTTGAGCAGGTGTGGAATGTTGATGAGACAGGCCTTTATCGGAAAAAAATGCCTGCTAGAACGATTGTTTCGAAGGAGGTAAAAAAGGCTCCTGGGTTCATGGCAGCTAAGGACCACTGCACCTTACTGATTTGTGCCAGCGCTGCTGGCCACATAATCAAGCCAGGATTTATTTATAAGTCGGCAAGTCCCAGAGCACTGAAGCGACGCAGCACAAACCTCCTGTCAGTGTTCTGGATGCACAATAAAAAAGTGTGGACCACCAGCAGCATCTTTCTGGACTGGTTTCACCACTGTCTCCTGATGGAGGTGCAGTCCTTCCTTCAGGAGAAGGGTCTCTCTGGCAAATTCTTCCTGATCCTGGACAGCGCTCCAGGCAACCCACAGTCACTCGAGGGTATGTGTGAGGATGTGGAGGTTGTGTTTTTGTTGCCAAATACAACCTCCCTGATACAGCCTCTTAGCTAGGGTGTAGTAGCTGCCTTCAAGGCATAATATATGAGGAGGTCAATGCAGAGGCTCTATACATCTTTAGATGTGAACCCCGACCTGAGTGTCATTGAGTATTGGAAAGGGTTCACCATCTCTGACTGCCTCACAGTGATGCAGGAGAGCCTGAAGGATGTGCACCCTGAGACAGTTAATGGCTCTTGGAGTGCGTTGTGGCCGGAGTGCATCCGAGATTTTGTAGGATTTGTTCCTGAGGAGCAGGTGAACCTGGCCGTGGAGTTGGAAAGGCTTGTAGGTGGTGAAGTGTTTGAGGATATGGAGGGTGAGGTGAGGGAGCTGGTGGAAGAACATGAAGTGGCCCTTACCGATGAAGAATTGGTGGAGCTTGTGTGGTCAGTGAGTGAGAAGGAGGATGCAGAGGAGAATCCTGACGACACCCTGCAGCAACAAGCCCTCACCCTTGAAAAGCTGGGGGAGGCAATGAGGATGACTGCACAAATCAAGCAATTCATCTGTGATATGGACCCATCAATGGTGAGGGCGTTGAAGATGATGCATGCCATAGATCAGAGCATAATTACCTACAAAACACTGTTTGACAGCATGAAGCAGAAGCAGTCTCAGTTGCCTATCACATTGTTCTTTCTTAAAGAAACCATGACCTGTTGCTGCTGCTGCCTCACACTGATCTTCCTCCACCACATCTGAGTCTGAATAGCCCACATCTGTGCCTGGACCTCAACCCTTGTGTGACCTTGAACCTGTTTACTATGACTCTGATGATGTATCATCCTCTCCACCTGCCTCTGAGGGCGATATCGACGATCCACCACCACTCGGCGATGACGCTAACTGGGGAGATGAGGTGGAGTCTATGCATATGTAGACTTCTCATGCCACAGTTACACTCCACATCATTTCATCCAGTCATCCATCATCAGTAACTGCTTGGCTAATCACATTCAGTGTCATCGATGTCATGTTCATCATCATCATCACAAGTCATCAGAGTTCATCCGCCAAAGATTCATTGACAGTGGTAAGTTAACTCTGAATTTATCGGGTATGGTTGTAAAATGTTGGGGTAAAAATGTAGCTGATGACATGCCCACACTCACGTTGTGTGTGAGATGCACTCAGTTGCTGGAGTCCATGGAAGTCACCAGGTACATATTTACCCTCACTTAGTACAGCCATACCCAATCAAAACTTATATTAAACTTTTTTTACAATTGGTTTTTTACTACAGTAAAACCTCGATATAACGGACTTCAATAGATCGGAATTCGCTTTTATCGGACTCGCGGAGCTACCGGACTAAACTCCTATATATCGGAAAAAGTCCGATAAAGCCAGAAAGCAGCCCGGACTGCCTGACCACTTCAGCTATGTTCACAACAATAAGACAAGTAAAAGACATGTTTTTCAGTGCACAGTACAGTATTATTATACCATTTGATTAATGTAGTGGAGGTATAACACAGTACAATACTGCAATGGTGGTGAAAACCACTGATGCAATCCGGGCATATGTCTGATATATCGGAAAAAGTCCGGATTAGCAGGGGTAAGTCCGGATGTTGCTTTTATCAGAATTTCGCATTTTTCGGACTGGCTTGGGCCCCGATTAGTCCGTTATAGTGAGGTCTTACTGTATTTGTGATATTTTATGCAGGTTTCTTGTCCCAGATATGGTTTATTAGGTACAGTATGTGCACACTTTATCACAGAAGGTGATCTGTCGCTGTAGAGGCATTTATGGAAGGGCACGCCAAACATTCTCAGAAATTCCACATTCGCGGGGGTCTATGTCCCCTGACCCCTGTGAATGTGGAGGGCTGCTTGTACATGTTAACCCTAAGAGATTTCTGGGCCTAGCAGATTATGTCTGTGCTCTCATTTGACCTGCTTCTTATGGCACGATATTTTTATTTGATCTCTCTGTGTATATACAGTTTTCAAGCTAGAATGTTGGTTCTTGGGTCATTTTAATGCTGAATAGTTGTACTTTATTGTAGTATGTTCAAAAAAGGAGAAAAAAGAAAATAAAATGTCAAAATGACGAGTTGAAGTTAGTCGAAAACCAAAAATTTTATACCTTGCATAGAAAAATATTCGGCAAAAAAAAACTAATAAAGATATGTAAATCTGGTTTAAACCATGCAAAACTACAATAAATTACCTTTACAATGATATATATATATCATGGTACTTTTAGCATTATGTTGCACGATAAAGCGAATGGAAAGAGATGCATAATTTTCTTTTAGTCTTGGCCGTAAATTCGCTTCGCAATCTTTTTCTTTGATCAGTCAGTGCAAATACACTTTTTATGATAGGATGCTGGTTGTGGTGTTATTTTGAAGCTGAATAGTTGTACTTTATCGTAATATGTTCCAAAAAGGAAAACAAATAAAATTAAAAGTCAAAGTGACGAGTTGAAGCTGGGCAAAAACCAAAAATTTTATACCTTGCTGTAGAAAAATATCCACAAAGAATAAAGTGATAAAGAAACAAAGCCATGAGTCATATCAGCTGTCCAGTTCCTGCCACGCATAGAGCAACCATTCCATGACATCATGCTTAAGTGTCTTTGTTACGATGCATATACGCGATTTATAGTGAATATTTTACAGAAGTATCTTAAAATGACAATTAAAAGCGTCATCGGAATATCTGAGGTTGGATTTGAAATGACGATCAAAATCGGAATTGGAATCTCAAAGGGTTAATGGCACGTGCGTAGTAATTTTATTAATTTTTCCATGAATCATAGCAAATCACAGGTTGGGTTTAGGAAGCTAAAAACACTTTGCCAGGTGTGCCATGTGATTCCCTTGATATCTGAAAGAAAAAGATCAATCACTGAAATTTTTAGAAATTGTCCCAGGGCTTGCCAGGGGTGCACTCAGATGTATTTCCTCACAGCCATTGGATGGTTAACCCCTAAAAGACAGGTGTCTGCATATGCAGTCAGCCTCCTCACCCTGCCACCCCCACCCACCCCCCTACTCCTCTACCACCACAACCACACCCAACCCCCCATCCCCTCCTCCCCTCCACAGTCCCCACCCCCAAACTTCCCATGCCCCCCACCATCACCCTACCCCTTGCAACCCCCCAGCCACCCACCATCCCCCCACCACCCTCCACCCCCTCCCCCTCCATCCCCTTCTCCTCTGCCCCTACCCCCTTCCCTCCTGCACTCCCCACATCCCCACACCCCAAACCCCCAACCCCTCAACCCTCCTTACCCCACACCACCACCTCTATCCTCATCCCCCTCCCCCACCCCCATACCACCCCACAACCCTCCACCACCCTCATCACCCCCCAACAAACCCCCCACCATATCATGCCCGTTGATTATGCCCATCCTGAATGCCTGTCTAAACTTTCCGTTTCTTGTCTTTTAGGGGTTAAGAGAAAGCATGGTGTCATTTGATTGCTTGACTGAAAGATGGGAAGTGAGGAAGTTTGTTAATAATGATATAGAAGAGAGTGTGCATAGATGGTGTAGTCATATGGTGAGAGTAGATGTAGGTTAGTTGGTGAAAATTTAATACTGTATGTCAGTGAGTTTGATGGTGGAAAGATATGTGGTAGACCAGGCAGGTGCATTGATATGGTTAACCCTTTCTGAGCTGCAGATCTCAAATGAGGCACAATGAAGGTCCACACGGGCCAATCTGCAAGCCTCTTACAAAGTATGATTTGCATTGGTTATGAAACAATCTCAGGGGAGGTAAACTGCCTTACAGAGAATCAGCCCAGCGGGGTTTGACTTCTAGATGCCAGGGTATTTATATAGCTGGCATCTTTTCAGTATGGCCAGTTTTCTGCAAATTGCTTGTTTTCAGGCCTTAAAATCTTGGAAAGTATTGCAGTTAGGGAAACAAAAACCATATTACTCACCAACTCTTTTTATTGTGAATAAAAACATCCCCAGGTCTGTAGGTGGTCATGTCGATGAGTAAGGACAAGAAGATATGTAACTTTTGGTGCACGAGGCAGGATCTGTTCATGCATGTGCATGCGGCCCCGACTTTGGCTTTGCTGTCAGCGCAATAACTTTTCCATTACTAGATAAACTAGGCACAGTTGCATCTAAGGCATACCCTGTGGCACTATCACAGAACCCTTTCTTAGTGTCTTTGAAAAGAGGCTTGGCAGGGGTGGATAAGGCATGGGGTCCACGTGAGGTGGGAATGGAATTGGACGAGGTTTAAGAAAACATCATCCTACACCAGGGAAAGTCAGAGATGACTGAGGTATGCTTGCCTCGGGTCGTGGGAGTCTATCCCGACCCTTTAATGACGAGGTCAAGTGGCGGCCACTTCAAACTGTGGAACGAAAACATTTGTGGTTACATCCGACATCTGACGTCCCCAGCCCACCAATTTCACATTGGATATAACCATCCCCTGGCGGCAAAGGGTTAATGAATGTGTGAGGTACTGAGGTATGGAAGTTGATGAGAGTAAGGATTTCATGAGAGATAATGTTGGCTTTGAGAATAATGTCTGGAGGAGCACATGATGGGTTTGCCATCCCTATTTGTACCTTTGTAGTTGATGGGATGACCTTACCTGGCATGTACATTGCTTCTTCCTTTACCTTTATCATTTTTTTTTTTCTCTGTCTGCCCTCCTCTCTTCCTATTTCTTCCATGTTTCCCATCACATTTTATTACTCTTCTTTCCTTTTTAGGTGGATTTACACTGAGTGATAAGCTTAATGGAACCATTTACAATGCTGGGTGGTAACCATATAGCTATCCCATATGCGTTTCTCTACATGTCTGCAAGTGGGTTGGCAGCAAGTGGGTTCCCATAGAACAACTAACTCAGAGACAAATGTCCACCCATTATTGGATTATGGCATCTACTAGTAGGTAGATAGATAGAGACAATTATAAAGAATTTAAAAAATATTTTTAGATGGTTAGGCACGAGTGGTTACTCTTACCTTAAATGTCAGGAAAAAACAGCCTAGTCTTGGACCTGTGCATTCCTTATGGAGTATAGGATGGGATGGTACAGATTCACCGTATATAGGTTTGTGCTGTTGAGCCGTGATTCTGGGTGCTTGAATGGTGTGTCGGTGATTATATGGCCAATTTCCTACATTTTCTTACTTTCCTTTTCCTTATTGCGAGTTATTCTTTACCTCATTTTCAGATGAGAAATAAATTGTGATGTTGATGGTGTAAATCATACCCACAAGTTCAGATAATGATTAAATAAATTTTTTCTGCAGGTGCAGCAAATAAGGAAGAAGACAAGGAGAAGTGTGCAGCAAATAAGACAGACCACAACCCAAAGGAGGTGCTGAAGAAGGCAAAGGCTGATGATGATGAATACAAGGATGTATCAGGAGTGAAGAATTATTACTCCATTGCACACACTATTAAGGAAACTGTCACAAAACAGGCTGATATCATGATCAATGGGCTACTGAAGGAATACCAGGTTAAAGTAAGATATTTGATTGTGAAGTCTGGAATGCTAACTATAAAGTTCTTTGAATCATGATCATACCATTGCTCGCATATTACTGTATATATTGTCAGTTTTGTATGAAATTATTTTAAAATTTGTCTGTCTATGCTACAAAGATGGAATTGGTTTTTACAGTTTTCTCTTCTTTTTATAGGGTCTTGAATGGCTAGTTTCACTGTACAATAATAATCTGAATGGAATCCTTGCTGATGAAATGGGCTTGGGCAAGACTATCCAGACCATTGCCCTCCTCACATACCTCATTGAAAACAAGAAGAACAATGGTCCTTACCTCATCATAGTCCCTCTGTCCACCATATCTAACTGGGCACTTGAGTTTGAGAAGTGGGCACCATCTGTCCAGGTGAGAACATTTGCATTATTGGCTGTATAGTTTTGTTTGTGTGGTAATCATAGGGGCATTTGCCTTCTCAGTGTAATAGGAAAAGTATATGGTAGGATACTTATTGACAGAGTTAAGGAAATACAAGGAGGTTTTAGGAAGGGAAGAGGTTGTGTAGACCAGATATTCATTCTTAGATCCTTAGTGGAAAAGTTTCTAAAGAAGGGCAAGAAGTTGTATGCAGCCTTCGTGGATCTGGAGAAAGCATATGACAGGGTGGATAGACAAGGTTTGTGGAAGGTATTAAGAATATATGGAGTGGATGAGAAGTTGTTGAAGGCAGTGAAGAGTATGTATGAGGGTGCTAAGGTTACAGTGAGTGTGGATGGTAAACTGCGTGAATCTTTCCATTTGAAGGTTGGATTGAAACAAAGATGTGTCGTGTCTCCATGGTTGTTCAGTCTGTACATGGATGGGGTTATAAAAGAGATACAAGGTTGGGCAGTAGATGTTGGAGCGGCCCTAGTGAGAGAGGGCAGTGTTTGGAAACTCCCTGTACTGTTGTTTGCAGATGATACTGTGTTGTTGAGCGAAGACGAAGGGGAGCTGCAAGGCTTTGTAGATGAGTTTGGGAGAGTGTGTAAGAAACGGAATCTAAAGGTGAATGTAGGGAAGAGTAAATTGATGGTCTTCGAGAGAAGTGAAGCCAGTGAATGTACAGTGAGATTGAATGGGAAGGATATGGAGAATGTGAGTGAATTTAAGTACTTGGGCAGTGTGACAAGTAAGGATGGAAGTCTGGAAGGTGAAGTGCTCGAAAGGGTGCAGCAGGGAAGGAAGGTTGCTGTTTCGTTGAAAGCAGTGATAAGAAACAGGGAGGTGAGCATGGAAGTGAAAAAGTTGTTACATGACAGTATTGTGATACCAACTCTAACATATGGCAGTGTAGCTTGGACTCTGTTGGAAGGACAGAAGTCAAGAGTGAGAGCAGTGGAAATGAGTTATTTGAGAGGAGCATGTGGAGTCACATGGAGAGACAGACTAACAAATGAAGAAGTGAAGGAGCATTGTGGTGTGGTTGAGGACGTGATGGGAAGCGTTAGGAGAAACACGCTAAGGTGGTTTGGGCATGTAGAGAGGATGGAGAGTGAAAGACTGATGAGGAGAGTATATGTGAGTGAGGTGGAGGGGGCGAGAGGGAGGGGGAGGCCGAGGATGAGGTGTAGGGATGGGGTGGAGAGGTATATAGAGAGTTGGGAGCGTGGTAGTGAAATGGCAGGGGACAGAGTGACATGGAGGCGATTTGTTTGTGGCCACCCCGTGCGGGATTGAGGCGTCTGGCAATAGATAGATAGATATTTTTGTTTTTTTACCAGTGTGTGTGTGTGTTTGCGTGTGTGTGGCTCTGCAGCAGATTAAACCCGACTAAAACAAAAACCAATTATACCAACCAGTTTGAACTCAGCTGCATGCTACTCAGTCGAACATAGACATAGCAACAGACTATTCCTCTCAACTACAGCGACCAGTTACACCAGCCAATTTAGACTCAACTGGATACGACTTAATCGACAGTGACAACAACAAACCATTCCTAGCAAATTGAACTCCAGTGGAAATGGTATATTTGTCCTATCTTTTCATATTTGTGTGTGTGGGTGTGTATTTACCTAGTTGTGATATACAGGATGTGAGCTGTGCTCATGGCTTCCCATCTCTGTTTCTTAATAAGTCAGATTTTGCTTTGAACTCGTTTAAGTTTTTAGACTGGACAATCTCTTTGTCCAGGCTATTCCACAGGTCTATGCATCTATATGGAAAACTATACAGTAATCTTTTTAACCCCTTAACCGCGGGTCGTCACTTTCGTGACGGTCGGATGCAATGGATCATACCACAGGGGATCACTTGAGTGGCTCTGTGTTATTTTTAATTTCCCCGAGCTTTCAGGTGGTGACTTGTATCATCTATCAGCACTGCCAATGTCCAGCAATAGTCAGAGCTGCGAATGCCATCAGTACTCTCATGCATTGTTGACAATTTAGCCATTTTCCCCCATTCTAGACTCCCCTCCCTACCTCCCCTCCATTACCCTCTCGTGTAGTCTGCTCAGCCGCTCAGCGCTAAGTAAATCTTCCCCGAATTTTTCCGCCATTTTCATCCATTGAAATGAGCCATATGCCTTATTCTTATACAAAATAATATATATATATAAAAAATAAGGTAATTGGTAGTGCCATACACCTGGAATTGGCTAATTATCACTTGGCAACATCCAACCTGCACTCGTTCGCTAATTTCCCCTGCTTTTTTCCCCCGTGAAATATACCGTATGAGCTATCTATCTCTATCTATCTATCTATCTATTGCCAGACGCCTCAATCCCGAACGGGGTGGCCACAAACAAATCGCCTACATGTCACTCTGTCCCCTGCCATTTCACTACCACGCTCCCAACTCACACCCCTCTCTCTCATATACCTCTCCACTCCATCCCTCCATCTCATCCTCGGCCTCCCCCTCCCTCTCGCCCCCTCCACCTCACTCACATACACTCTCCTCGTCAATCTTTCACTCTCCATCCTCTCCACATGCCCAAATGTGTTTCTCCTAACGCTTCCCATCACGTCCTCAGCCACACCACAACGCTCCTTCACTTCCTCATTTGTTAGTCTGTCTCTCCATGTGACTCCACATGCTCCTCTCAAATAACTCATTTCCACTGCTCTCACTCTTGACTTCTGTCCTTCCAACAGGGTCCAAGCTTCACTTCCATATGTCAGAGTTGGTATCACAATACTGTCATGTAACAACTTTTTCACTTCCATGCTCACCTCCCTGTTTCTTATCACTGCTTTCAACGAACCAGTAACCTTCCTTCCCTGCTGCACCCTTTCGAGCACTTCACCCTCCAGACTACCATCCTTACTCATCACACTGCCCAAGTACTTAAATTCACTCACATTCTCCATATCCTTCCCATCCAATCTCACTGTACACTCACTGGATTCACTTCTCTCGAAGACCATCATTTTACTCTTCCCCACATTCACCTTTAGATTCCGTTTCTTACACACTCTCCCAGACTCATCTTCCAAGCCTTGCAGCTCCCCTTCATCTTCACTCAACAACACAGTATCATCTGCAAACAACAGTACAGGGAGTTTCCACACACTGCCCTCTCTCACTAGGGCCACTCCAACATCCACTGCCCGACCTTGTATCTCTTTTATAACCCCATCCATATACAGATTGAACAATCATGGAGACATGACACATCCTTGTTTCAATCCAACCTTCAAATGGAAAGATTCACTCAGTTTGCCATCCACACGCACTGCAGCCTTAGCACCCTCATACATACTCTTCACTACCTTCAACAACTTCCCATCCACTCCATATATTCTTAATACCTTCCACAAACCTTGTCTATCCACCCTGTCATATGCTTTCTCCAGATCCATGAAGGCTGCATACAACTTCTTGCCCTTCTCTAGAAACTTTTCCACTGAGGATCTAAGAATGAATATCTGGTCTACACAACCTCTTCCCTTCTTAAAACCTCCTTGTTCTTCTCCAACTAATTCCTCAGTAATTTCCCTAACTCTGTCAATAAGTATCCTACCATATATTTTTCCTATTACACTGAGAAGGCAAATGCCCCTATGATTACCACACACTGCTTTTTCCCCTTTTCCTTTGTACAGAGGAATAATTATACCTGACTTCCGTATGAGCTACTCTCGTATAAATGTAGTAATCCCTCCACTATCCGATGTAATAGAGCCAAAGGCATGTCCGGACAGTGGTCTTGTCCGGATAGTGGCCCTGAAGCTCCAGCACTGGTCATTCATGACCCTAACCTAACCTAACCTAAATCAGAAAACCACCTACCTACCTCCCTACCAGACATGCATAGCACTACTTATTTAACCCTCCGAGTCCCATCGACATACGGTGTACGTCACCACTTTTTTCCGCGGACAGACCCAACGACGTACATCGTGCATCACACAATTGCAAGGCCCATTGTGTGCACATTTTTCAACATTTGCGGGTGATTTTTGGTAGGCATATGTGGGAGATCTTCCTCTACCTGCTGTCAAGCGTGGATACTGCCTGGCCCCTCCTAACCCCCCTTCCCTCCCCCTCCCCCCACATTGGGCAATTCACCTGTTAGCAGCAACCTAGCCAGTAAAGGTGTGTTGCCCCACGGTCTGTCTAATGACGAAATTCACGGTGAAAGTGATTCCTGAGGTGGAGGACAAAGAAACAAAGAAGCTAGAGGTAAACAAACAGAAGTGATGAAGTGGTAATGTCATAAAGGAAGGTGCCATATACTGGGGTTCTGGGTAAGTGAACAGTGCTTATAAATGCCTATATTATTGTGTGAAAACCATTATAGACTTTTACTACACATAAATTCGTACCAAATAAATGAAATAAATACGTAATTTAAAGTGGCTTGAATTAGTCAACCCTTCCATAGTTCGTTTTCTTAGCCAGGTATCCTGAAAAAGAAGGAAAACGTAAGGTTGAGTGACACCTTTATCAACATTTTTTTCCTCAGGATCGCGATTTCACTATGAATTTTTGATGTTTCTCACCAAAAGCAAATATTTCAGCCAAAAAACAAAAAGTCGAAAATCGGTTGGGATCTGGAGGTAGGCTGGGTAAAAAACCGGTTGGGACTCGGCGGGTTAAGTCGCCTTTCACAGAAATAATGCACACAAAGCATGAATTAACTGAATTTTAACCAAAAAATGATGATTTAGAGGTGAGTAAGGCATAGCAACTCTCAACTTGCCAGCAAGTGTAAGTAAGTATCAGACATGGAAATCACTATGAAAATTACCCATTCTCACACCATATGCATTAAATAATGGACACAAAGCTGAACTCATTGAATTTTAACCCCAAAAAGATGATTTTGAGGTAAGTAAGGCATATATGTTGATGAGTTTGCAGCTTAGTGTAAATAAGTATCGGACGTGGCAATCGCTATGAAAATCATAATTTCTCACATCTTATGCACTAAATTATAGGATACAAAGCATCAAATAAATAAATTATTACCAGAAAAAGAGTCAGGTATGGCAAAGGTGTTCACTGTTCACCAACAGCACCGGTCATTCTTGACCCTAACCTAACCTAACCTAAATCAGAAAACCACCTACCTACCTCCCTACAGGACATGCATAGCACTTAATTAAGACCCCATTCACATAAATAATTGGCACAAAGCATGAATTAATCGAATTTTAACCCCAAAATGATGAATTTGAGGTGAGTAAGGTGTCAGGGGAAATTTATGCTTTTTCAAAAGGGTAATGATATTGTATAACTCGTGTATACAATGTATAGCTATGTGCTAAGAATGACTATCGAGTCATTTACTGAGAGAGAGTAGACTTGTGAAATCGAGCAGCGATTTCACTTTATACTGGCTCACTTCGCCAATTCTCTAGAGTCGAGAATTTATAGACTTTCTCAACGGTACACAGCAGAGACTAGACGCTCTATTAGGCTGTAATATTGTACCATTGGCCTCTAAGAAAGTTAGTTTCTCCCCTTAACAATAAAAAATGATGATAATAAAGATAACAGGATCTTGGCTGAGCCAAACTCCTAGCTAGCA
>JAGKTI010025832.1:0-13820 GCA_018397915.1 Birgus latro
TAATTTTTAAACACATTTACAGCATGATGAAAACAGGTTAGGCATGAAAATCTTTATGGTAAGCATAGGTTAGGTTAGGTTAGGTTATGACCGAACATGAAATTCACTGCCTTCCACCTTTTTCCTAGCTGGTGCACTTAAGAACCATGCATGAAAAAATTAAATTGCAAGCAGGAAATAATGATTAACATTTTTGGCAATTTTTTTACACATTTACAGCATGATGAAAACATGTTAGGCATGAAAATCTTTATGGAAATCATCTTTCACACAGTTTATGCATGAGATTAATGATATGGAAAGAACAAAACAAGGAATTTTGATGAAGTTAGAGTACCTACCAGAATGTTGCCGCCGTTCTGATGTACAACATGCTCGATCATCTCAGAGTCTTACAGTAAGACCTTGCACCTGACACACCCTAGCACTTCCGGTGCACTTTACACTCACCAGCACTTCTTACAAGCACTTTCCACAACGTTTTCTTTCACATGCCTTGCATCACATCACTTCACTTCACTGTACATAACAGTAAATTCCCGTGTGGTTTAGTGACAAGTCCTGGAGAATTTATTCAATCTCAGCATACTTAGGAGTAAACATCACCTTCCTCTCCACGTTTCATCTGGTCTTCGAAGCGAAATCAGCCGATTACTGCTGTAGTTTGTCTCGGGACTTCTTGATATCAAACAAGGTGGAGTGAGGGAGGTTGAACTCACGTAGGATCCGTGATGTTGGCCACCCGGCGTCCACCTTCTCCAATACAACTCCCTCTTCTTCTGCATAGTCAGAACCACTTTCTTCCTCTTCTCAGGTGGCGGGGCCATCATCACACACATGATGAAGGAGGTGAAGAGCAGTATCAAGCACTGTAGGAGGTAGGGTATCATCACAAAAGCAATCTCTTCGGCTGCCATTGTCGGAGCTGTTCACGAGGAAAGACCTGAGTGGGTAATGGGGACCGACAGAGAGGCGCCACGGGCGTAAACACAGCCGATTGGCGCGCACGGGAAATTCAAACTGACGCAGTCCAAAAAAATCAAATTTTTTTCGTTTCTTTTTTCTAATTTTTTGGCATTTTGGGGGTTGGGCAGCCCACGATATCCGAATAGTGAGGGTGTTCGAATATTGGACGTCCAAATAATAGAGGGATCACTGTATATATATATATTGTTAAATTTTTCCAAGGAAAAATTTGATTTTCCAGGGGCGCAATGTCACGAATTTTCTACATCGAGTGATTTTGCGGGAGCAACGAATAGTTCTGAAATGCATGAAATTTCGCTCAGTTTCTTAACTGTCCACTTTTGTACTTATATTTGCATCAAGTTGTCAAAACTTTCATCATTCTTTCGCAAGTGATTGTCTTTATGTACAGACAGTGCATTCCTCTGAGCGATAATTTCCGAACTGTCATTTCTTTGTACAGTACTTGCCTCCCTAGCCGTTACTTGGCCACGTCTCTTTCACACATCTCTTGCGTTGGACATTCAAACACAGTCAATCGTCCTTTAGTAGTCACAAAGAGCAGGTTGCTTTACCCAGTGTGGATAGATTTGAAAATCCTGCAGTATCGGCATTTTCCCGAATATTTCACCAACTTGGTGATCGACTAGAGCAGCGACGGTCTCATCTTTACTGATTAGTATTTCGATTTTGTTTTTCCTAGGCTTAAGGCTATTTAGCTATTTGTCTGAGTGCTTGAGTGAGTGCATTTCCCTTTCTTTGATTTTGAATAGATTCATGTAACGTAAATTTATTTTCTTGTAATTAATAAATTTACAGTTCGTTTCTTGAGCTTTATTAAATGTAACAGTCGTGTTTGATTTCCCCACATATTTAGTACACTTTTGCTGCTCCGAGTTAGCATAACTCCTTATATTAATCACGACTGGTACTTAGGCCAGCTCTTGGTATTAATTCTTAAATCTGTTGTGCCAGCTAGGAGTTTGGCTCAGCCAAGATCCTGTTTATTATTATTATTATTATTAATATTATTATTTTTTGAATGTTAAGGGGAGAAACTAACTTTCTCAGAGGCCAACAGTACAGTAATACAGCCTTCTTGAGCGTTTAGTCTCTGCTGTGTTCTGTTGAGAAAGTTTATAAATTCTCGACTTTAGAGAATTGGCGAAGTAAGCCAGCACAAAGTGAAATCTCCATTTGATTTCACAAGTCAATTCTCTCGTAATAATCGACTCGATAGTTATTCCTAGCATTCATAGTTACATTTTTTATTTTCCCCCTGACACATCCACTTAGTTGATGTAGAGCTTCCTACTTCCTTCCTCACCTATCATTCTTCTTATGTGTCTGCCCTCCTCTCATTCTGTTTACTCTTATCCTCCCTATCACTTTTAACTACCCTTCATTCCACTGGAGGTGACTGTGCACTACATTACAGTCCTATTGGTTTCCTGTAATCCAGGAAATTATTTACAGTGCTGGGTGGTAACCATATACCTGTAACCAATCAGTAGGGTGATGTGAAGTCTGCAAAGGTGCCCCCACTAACTGAGTGGAGAGTTGCAAATGCAGTATCCACCCAGGATGAAAACCTTCCCCATCTTTCCCATGCCTAGCAGTGGCAAGGCACTGTCTGATGTTTGGAAACTTCAATTACCTTGGGATCGCCCCTGCAGGATCAAGTGCATGCCTGCTGTAGATGGACCTGCCGAACCAGTTAGAGTGAGTTGTTCAAAAACAACTGTATGGAATGTGGTTGATGCTGAGATAACTGTAATTAATTATACTGGAAATAGTGGACTTAGGAAGCTGTAGGTACTGTCATTACAGCCCTCAGTGTTTGGTTATAAATACGCAAGAAACAAATCACGGTTAATCACCTGCTGAGGTAAGTTATTGGGGGTATAATGGAAGGTTAGCTAATACTGCATCTTTATGTATTAATTTTAAAAACATTTATGATATTAAATTTTACTGAACACAAATAGAATTTTACTGTCATATTACCTTAAGCTTATGGAGTTACATGGAGAGACAGACTGACAAATGAGGAAGCACTGCAGTATTGATGTGAATGTGATTAAAAATTTAAAAGAACTGTGCTGAGGTGGTTTGGTCATGTGGGGAGATTGAAGAATGAAAAACTGACCAGAAGGATGTATGTGAGTGAGTAGAGATGGCAAAGGAGAGGGGGAGACCAAGGATGAGGTGGAGTGATGGAGTGGAGAGGTATATGACAGAGGGGGACAGGGTGACATGGAGACAATTTGTTTGTGGTCACACCTTATGGGAATGAGGCATCAGGCTATAGATAGGTAGATAGATAGATAGGTATCACCTTAAAGTAATTTCTAGTTCATAAACTTACACTGATTCCATGGACTCACAAAAAAAAAAATGAATAAAAAGCATGCTGGTTCAGTCCAAAATACGATGCAAACTCATGGGTAAAATACAATATCCTTATCTAGTAACCATATTTTAATACTTCTTTCTTGGAACATTTACTACCTTTGACTTTCCTTTTACATAAGGAAATAACTTTCTTCTAACATAATGGATATTTGAAGCCATTTTCCATTATTTTGTACTCTGAAGCATGCTCTGTATAATTTGCTATACTCATTCCAAAAGTTGGTCACCGTATCATCAAGAGACTTAGATTCTCAGAGAGCAAGATGTTTGTAATAAACTAAAGGTTTTCTCAGTACTGTTGGTCTTACATGTATGTCAACATTGTGACAGGTGAATACTAGTCAAGAAAAGGGAGATGGAAAATAAAAAATCTAAAGTTTGAAAAAATAATATATTTGTTGGGTTCCTCGCAAAAATATTGTACTGGGCCTGGCATTATAATTACACAGTTCAATAAAAGCCTTAATTTTATTACCTTAAAACTTGCATAAAAGAAAAAATAATTCTTATTTTTATTACCACCACCAGAGATAGAAACAGCTAACTATGGCTTTTGTGTAAACCTAACCTTTTCATTTTGTTCTATACCTAAGCTGGGGGTATGTTAAGATAGCACCTAACATGGATGTGTAATTTCCAGACATGTAAATATATGTAACTCACTTTCATAGAGAAGTCACTGGAAAAAGTCCTTTTATTAAGCATAAATAACAAGACTTCTGGTTCCCCGCTTCACTGCTGTGACCATTCACTGAATCGATTGTAGAAGTTTCCTGCTAAAAGTTTCTTGATTCAGATGTATATTGTCTACTCTGTCTTTTATTTTCTGTAATTTGTCATTATCTACTATGATAAAACATGATGAGGGGCCCATGCAGTCCAGTCATTGAGTTAACTGCTTATTTATCCCTGCACCACAGCTTCACTGCTTATATTCACACCTAATTATAACAGATTATAACCAAATCATAGGGTAACTGCTCGTAAGATACTAGTCCGTTTAAAATAACTATAACAAGGCTGTAGGCTATATTAGCCTGCTGATCAGTCTCCCTTCACCTGTGTCCGCAGCTTCTTTGTTTACAGTGGATTCGTCTTTATTTTGTTTGGCTCAACGAATTAAACCCATCATACATTATGACAGAAAAGAAAGTGAGTAAACATGAAATCAAGATTCTAAAATAATAAAAATGACAGGGCTTAACATTATAAATCTGTCGAGATTATCGTCCGAAAGACTAAATAACTAGCTACGAGTTGTTCTTTCTCCAGAGTTGGAGAGTGAATGATTCATATGCCTGGCATGTTTCTGGCGGCCGATGATGCATGCGCAATGAATACAAGGAGTCAAATTTATTGAGGGAGTCAAATTTGCATGCTACAGGGGCACTAGGAGGAGTAACTTGGCACCCATATTCACCACATAGGACCTGCCAAATGTGTGATACAGTCAGTGGTTGTTTTTTGTTGCTGATCAACCCCAGACTGTCTGGCCAAGCAGACCCATCAGCTACAGGCAAGTAACACTACAGGGGTGTCCCATACAATGACCTGATGTTCCTTTTTGGCTGACAGTGCCTAACCCAGGCAAGGTGCAGGGAATAGTGTGGAGGTTTGGTTCTCGGATGAATGCCACATTTGCATCTCTCCACTCAGTTAATAGGGGCACAACAGCAGGCTCCACTTCACCCTGTAATTTGGTTATATTGTTACCAACCAGAGTTGTAATGGTTTCCTGGGTAATAGGAAACTATTAGGCTTGTCACTGAGCATAGAGCCACCTGATATGGAAAGAGTAATAGAAAGTAACAGAAACTGAAGAGAGGTGAGATGAGGGGAAGGCAGACACAGAAATAAAATGAGAAGGGGGAAGGGGGAAGTTCAGCACTACCATACATCAAGTGAATGGATGATGGTTGCCACCACCTACTACCTTCAGTTGTTTAAATTATGTAATTACAGTTGTATTATGTATGTATCTTTGTTTTAGAGATACTTTACATTTAAGCTTTGATGGTTTCTGTATTTCCTCAGGAACTACACATTAATCTATTAATTCCAGGCCAGTGACTTCTAAAAGTATTACATAGTTCCACTGATATAACATTAAGTGCTTGTCCACTAGATAGTCTACTGTTCTGTATGTAATGAAGTGATCTGTGATTCAGGTGTGTGGTGAGAGAGCAGCTGGACATTCACAAGGCAGCTTGCAGTCAGTTCATCAGAGGAGCTGATGTGGACCCTAGCTAAAAGGTAATGATTGTGCCAAGGCTCAAATCTTTATGTTGATGTTCCTGGCTCTGCCTTTATAAAGTGTTGTATTGTAAACCATTGTTTTGCATGGCTAATGTATTACGAAGTTATACTGTGCATTGTGCATATGAAATCTGCACAGTAAGAATCTTAGGAATCCCCCCTGTTCTTGGTACTGGGGAAAAGTGAATCATAAATTTTCCCAAGGTCCCTCTTTAGGCTCTGAAAAGTTTTTTGTCATCTCCAGTACAGGAATGCTTCCAGTATACTATGGCTTACTGTCAAACTGTGCCACCATTGATGTTAACGATGTCTCTGGTGCACAATAATGAGATGGCAGGAAATCCGGAATACATTCTAAAAGTAATATAGCAGTTACTTGATGTTTACTCATGGAAGGAAAGTAACATTTTAAGCGTTAAAGATGCATTGATCATGAATGACACAGTAAAGTGGTATTAAGTTCAAATAAATTGTATTTTTTGGTTCATGTTGTATACAGAGATTTGCCAACCATCTCTTAATTAGACAAAGAGACAGCATTTTCTCTTTTGCTGTATTTTTATATATATTTCCATATGTCTTCTATTGCTCTGCAAATTGCATAACCATAAAAATTAATCTGAACTTTTTTTTTCCCCCACAGCATAAATGAGCAAAATCAGGGCTCAGTGGACAGTGTTATTGACTTGATGAAGGCGCTGGTCTAATGGTAGTCATTGTTCCAGGTTCACAGCTGGAGTCAGAGAGTAAAGCAGTCGTAAACACTTTCGTCATCAGGGTGCTGCCTGAGTAATGGATAATAAGTACAAAACAGGAATGAGGGCACATCTTATGTTGTGTTAGCACGTCCAACAAGAGGTACCTCAGCCAACAACTTATGGGTTATTATCCATGTAGTGTCCTGTTGAAGATTTTTTTTTTCTCACATAGGAGCTGATTTTGGATGATATAGCTAGTGTGGTATCCTTTTCAGTATCTGCTGCTGCAGAGACGATAGGTAACAGCTATTGAAATAAGGAAGATGGTGGTAGTATCACTCTGATTTGACAGCTTGACTCAGCAGTGATGGCCTGTTTGTTTAAAGTTATGGTTCAGACGCATTCACGTGTTCGTTTCGTTTTTGAAGGCTGCAACATGCTTGCATGCGTCGGCCTTTTTGGATTGGAGCGTGTAGCATTTTATGACCGGATGCCCTTCCTGATGTCTACCAATGACCCTTGGGTGGATTCGATCCTCCGACCCTAGGGCCAGAGCGGAGGGCTCTAACCCACTGGCAGTGTTAGGCAACTGTGGTCACCCTACTAATTATTCCTTGTGACGCGTCAGGCGACTTCAGTCCACAGCCCCCCCCAAAAAAACTGTCCACACATCTGTTGTTTTGGTATAAATACAAGTGAGAAACGTTGCCTGTAGTAAGTATTTTGTCAGTATAGCAAAATAAGACAATAGCACAAATTAATTATTTTTTGCATTTTTTCCTCAGAAAATTACAATATTCTCGAACAAATACAGTTAGTTTTAATTTCTCTTTATGTGCCAACAAACAGTGTACATGTGTCTAGTGTAGATAGACAAGTAAAAAACCTTGCCTGATGTAAATAATCTCATCATTATTGCAAAATTATACAGCAGCAAAATGTAGTTATTTTCACTTTTTTTTCTTAAGAGATTTTGTGTGTGTGTGTGTAGAGAAAGGTGCATTTTTCACTATTATCATAGAGAAAGGTGCATTTTCCACAGTTATCATAGAGAAACATGCATTTTCCACCATTATCATAGAGAAAGGTGCATTTTTCACCATTATCAGACTAAAACAATGAGAATGCCACAGTCATTTCCCAGTGGAAAAGTAACAAAAAAGTTTTAATTAGCACATTAGTTTTTTGGGGGACTTGGGCCGCGACCAGGGGAATGACCGAAAAATTATACGTCGCGGCCAAAGGGTTGAAGGTATTATAGTCTGTGTTGAAATTTTATCCTTTTTTACGTATTTACAATTATTATCCAGTAATAGTGATAAATTTTTGACACTGTTCATTGTAATGAGAGCATCTTATGACTGAGCATTAGTACAGTGAAGGTAAGTCATCCTGTTGGTGGTAGACAGTAAGACTGACACCAAAGTAGAGTAACTGAAGTATGGTGGAAAGTTGAGAGAGATGAAAAGAATTATATAATAAGAGGTGGTAAAGAAAGAACCAAATGTTAAAGTGTGAGGTGAGTGACAAAATAATGGAGGTAGTAAAGGAAGAACCAGATGTACAGTCAGAGTGTGAGGTGGGTGACAAAATACTGGAGGTAGTAAAGGAAGAACCAGATGCACAGTCAGAGTATGAGGTGAGTGACAAAATACTGGAGGTAGTAAAGGAAGAACTACATGTACAGTCAGAGTGTGAGGTGCGTGACAAAATACTGGAGGTGGTAAAGGAAGAACTACATGTACAGTCAGAGTGTGAGGTGAGTGACAAAATACTGGAGGTAGTAAAGGAAGAACCAGATGCACAGTCAAAGTATGAGGTGAGTGACAATATACTGGAGGTAGTAAAGAAAGAATTACATGTACAGTCAGAGTGTGAGGTGAGTGACAAAATACTGGAGGTGGTAAAGGAAGAACCAGATGTACAGTCAGAGTGCGAGGTGGGTGACAAAATGTTCCTCAGTGACAGTGAGACTATCCTGGACACAGTGTCCTCAGCTGAAGTTAAGCAGTTCAGATGTTTAGAGTGTGATAAAGCATTTTCTGTTAAGAACAGTCTTATCCAACATGCACTTGTTCATTCAGGATTGAAGAATTTCAAGTGTGATGAATGTGGTAAACTATTTGCATGTAAGTTTACTCTCACTCAACACCTGTTAATTCATTCAGGAGTGAGGAATTTCAAGTGTGATGAATGTGGTAAACAATTTGCACAGAAGGATGGTCTTACAAAACACCTGTTAATTCATTCAGGAATGAAGAATTTCAAGTGTGATGAATGTGGTAAACAATTTGCACAGAAGGATGGTCTTACAAAACACCTGTTAATTCATTCAGGAATGAAGAATTTCAAGTGTGATGAATGTGGTAAAATATTTGCACGGAAATGTACTCTGACCAGACACCTATTAATTCATTCAGGAGTGAAGAATTTTAAGTGTGATGAATGTGGTAAACAATTTGCACTCAAGGGTAACCTTGCCACACACCTATTAATTCATTCAGGAATGAAGAATTAAGTGTGATCAATGTGGTAAACTATTTGCAGAGAAGTGTAATCTCAATCAACACCTATAATTCATTCTAGAGTGAAGAATTTGAAGTGTGGTGAATGTGGTAAACTATTCGCACGGAAGCATAATCTCATTCAACACCTATTGACTCATTCAGGGGTGAAGAATTTCAGGTGTGATGAATGTGGTAAACTATTTGCACAGAATGCTGCTCTCTCTAAACACCTGTTAATTCATTCAAGAGTGAAGAATGTCAAGTGTGGTGAGTGTGGTAAACAGTTTTTTCAGAAAAGTCATCTCACCACACACCTATTAAATCATTGTGGAGGGAAGAGTTGCTAGTGTGCTGAATGTGGTAAATGGTAGACTCAGGTCATGTCATCCGGCAGTGTTTAATTCGTTAAAGAGTGAAGACATTCAAGTGTGAAGAATTGGGCCAATGGTTTTATTATAGGTTCTCTCCAGTATCAGTTCAGGAGCGAAAAAATGAGAAATTTGGTAACTGGAAAACTGTTCAGAAAAAATTCTTATTCACTTGGTACTTGACAATTCATTCAGGTGTGAAAAAATTATGTAATTATGATAAATGTGGTGCTTGTAGAAGAAATCAGGCTTTAACCAGGCATACTGTCATTCACTAACAAATGAAGGAGAAGACATGCTTTATCTCTTATACTGGATTGCCAGTGTAATGGAAAATTTTTAAAATGTGGGTTGTGGAAAAAAAAAATGTGATTGCTTAGGTTTGTAGTGCCCCTTCAGCTACTATTGGTAATTGAGGCAGGCCATCCCTCATGCACTGTGTCATACAATCTAGGAGAGGGCGGTGATGGTTCAGACAGCGAGATCGTTCGGACAGTGCATTCCCTGAGAAGCATATGGGACCTAGGGCCATGTGATCTTCTGTGAAAGTGGGAGAGTTTGTTTACTTTGACTACACAGAACCTCCAAGCTAGTAGCCCCCTCACTTTTTGATGCAGGTCAGATTTGCATCTCCTATGTAAAAATTTGAGTGTATATCGTAAGCTCTACCTTCATGATTATGCCAGGTATCAAACTGTGCATTATCACGATGATTCTGTGTTGCATGTGTAGTGCCGTAATTTTAAGGGTAATTTAAGTATAATGTAAGTTATTATAAGTGTAGTATAAGTATAATATAAGTTAATATAAGTGTAGCATAAGTTAGTATAAGTGTAATGTAAGTGTTGCCCTGAAACCCTGATTAATTCATCTGCAATGGATAGGGAGTGATCACCAAACTCATATTTAGGCTTGTTCCTTGTTAGATCAAGAATTCAGAGAGTTAAACCTCGTGTCTGGGATTAATCGGTGTTCGTGTCATGGGCGCAGCTCAGTTCAGTGGGCATATTATGTTCCTTTAATTCGAGGGGCACCGCGCCTACCTCTCAACTTACAGTCAACACAGTCTAGGGTGTAACAGTGACTTCAGGACCTGACAGGTGCTCGTCAGTTACTAGGTGGAGAGCTGGAAACACAAGGATGAGTGAATGGAGCATGAATGTGATAGTAGGTTGTATGCATGGGAAGCGCCCCTGGGACGATCTTAGCAGCGAGAGTACAGGTCAGTCCAGGTGAGATGACAATGTTATCATTCAGGCAGGAGGTTGGCTGGGGCACATTTTTCCACTGAATGTTCGGGAGATCATTGGTGACAGGGAAGCGACCCCCTGGAGTACACAATTTGCTCATGGACCGACAGGTGCCACTTATTGGAGTATTGGGTAGTGAGAACACTATCTTATTGTGGAGTTCATAGGGAGTTTCACAGTCAAATTTGGTAGGTCTGTCACATCCGCACACACGTCTCTAAGAAGCGTAGAAGAATGAGTTGATTGTAGACTTCCGATGTTAATTTTTTTTTTCCAGAGGATGGACCCGTGTAGTGCCGTAATCGTAAGGGTAATTTAAGTATAATGTAAGTTAATATAAGTGTAGTATAAGTAAAATATAAGTGTAGTATAAGTGTGATGTAAGTGTAGCCCTGAACCCCTGATTAATTCATCTACAATGGATAGGGAGTGATCATCAAACTCAGATTTAGGCTTGTTCCTTGTAAATTTATAGCAAAAGTGGAATACTAGTAATAGAAGAACTGTATGGAGTGAGATGGGAGTGAGTCGTAGTCATTTTTCACAAAAAAGAGGCAAAAGTTTAAAACTAGTTTAAAATTCGCGAAAGTTTGTATTCATACTTAAAATTCGGAATTTATAAGTCAGGTTTGGTATTATCATCTTTTCGTACTATATAGTAATGAATTTTAGCTTAGTTAAATTCAAATGGTTGATAATAGACATTTGTAACCGCAAAATTTGCTTGACACTTGCATTTAGCCACGTAGGCCGGACAACTGTGACACATGGTTACAATTAGTTAAAACTCGTTGGTTTAGGCTTCGGTATAATTGTCAGTCCCATACAATTGCCACAAAATTTTAAACATCGTAAGTCAGTTTCGTCTATTTATTTCACATTCCTTGTTAGTTGGTGTAGACAGTAATCTTGCAGAGGAATTTGTCGAAGTCAGTTCTGATGTTAGGACAACTGTGAGGGAGAGCGTGTGGACGCTCAATCGCTCATTGTGGGTCCTGACAGCATAATATTCACAGGTTAGTCAAAGGCGCTCTCTCAAATCCCCCCCCATTTTGTTCCTATAATTAATCCTCTCTCTATATATATTAGTAGGTTGACTGATAATGTTTCCTCTTACTTCCATTTGTAATGATTGTGAGTCCTGACGGCGTAATATTCACAGATTGCCGGTGTTCCATCGAGGCCTCTTGTCCCGGCGTAGAAATGACGACGTGGTTCTTCTCGCCCGTGCCCATTACACAAATCCCCCTTCCATCTCTTTCTGTATTGCGTGGTTGAATATGAGATTGATTGGTCCATTAGAATAATCTGTTCTTTCGATGTGAAGTGTTTAGTTGATAGCGAGTTTCGGTATTCATATGTAATTGTTTCCCCTAAAAGTACTGATATTTCAAACTCTTTAAAATCTTGAGCCAGTAGCATCTTTCTTTGAATGTGGTATCAATTTATGAATAACCTTTGGAATAGTGCGTATGTTCCAGACTTGGTGGAGTATTTTTGTGGAGGTAGTATCTCGGGGAGTTAGTCTCATGAGTCCGTTAGAGACCGTGAGAGTGCAAGATACGCACGTGATAGAATTATTTTTGAATACTGTTTTAGGTTAAGAGGTGAAGTTATAGAAATATATTAGTGTATGTAACCTTATAATCGGGCATATACCCAACTATGTACAACATTTTGCATCTTAGTGGGGTAATACTCCAAGTATTCAATCAGCTGTGGTGAATGCACGCTTGAAATATTTGAACCTTGTTACATTAGTCTACCCTGTAATAATCTCAGTGGAAAAGAGAATCCATCTATTTCAGTTTTCTAGGATATTCATATTCTGAAAAGTAACCTATGTTTTTTTTTAGCAATATTTAGTTTTCTTAAATTGTATGTTTAGATTTAGTAAATATTATTTTTAAGTTTTATTGTGTTTGAACTATTTTCCTTTGGGAAGTTTGTTTGTGAGATTGAGTGGCCCGCAAGGTGTGTTGCCATCTTAAGACTCGCGCACTCTAAACTATTCATGCTACCCTAGTCACTTATTCGCAAGGCCTCAGTGCTCTATATCCTATTTTGGAGGATCTAACAATTCTTTCCCGGCATTTGCTGGGTGGTGGCAGCCTATTCTTGTAACTCTGATTCATCGTATTGGATATCTCTCCTTATTTTTGTTTTCAGTAATTAACGAGGCCCCTATATTTAGCACCCTTGCACTGGTGTCAAGTGATGGAATTGGCAATTTCCTAAAAAATTCATTTAGTCAATAATTTCAGTCACGACACTGGTTTACAAAAGCGGTGGTAATTCTGTAAATTTTCATAATTTATAGGGAACCTAAATTTTGCACCATGACACATGTAGCACATATTGCTATGAAAAATGAAAGTTAAACTCTCTTGGGTGAAACTTAAGAGTGCCCATCAATTAACCCATCCAGTCCCGACTGATTTTTTACCCAACACACCCTCAGAACTCAACCGATTTTCAACTTTTTTTTTCTTTGCTCAAACCTCCGCTTCTGGTGAGAAACATCGAAAATTCATAGAGAAATCGTCCTCCTGAGGTGTACAGGTGTCAGTCAGCCTTACGTTTTCCTTCGTTCTCATGGCACCTGGCTACAAGGAAAACGAACTATGGAAGGGTTAACCAATTCAAGCCACTTTAAATTACGTATTTACTTATTTATTTTGTACGATATTATGTGTAGTACAAGACTATATTGGTTTTCACACAGTTATATAGGCAATTGAAGCATTGTTCATTAACCAAACACATTCATATATGGCACCTTTCTTTACGACATTACCACCTCATCACTTCTGTTTGTTTTTTGCCCTGGCTTCTTTATTTCTTTGTCCTCCACCTCAGGAATCACTTTCACAGTGAATTTCGTCATTTGAGAGACCGTGGGGCAACATGTCTTTACTGGCCAGGTTACTGCTAACAGGTGAATTGCCAAGTGTGGGGGGGAGGGGGGGTCAGGTGGGGCCAGTCAGTATCCCTGCTTGACAGCAGGTAGAGGAATGTCTCCCACATATGCCTGCCAACAACCACCCGCGAATCTTGAAAAATGTGCAAACGACGGGCCTTGCAATTGACTGATGTACGATGCACGTTGGTGGGTCTGTCCGCGGAAAAAAGTAGTGACGTGCATCGTACGTCAGTGGGACTCGGCGGGTTAATTACATAGATTCGGGATGATTTGGACGGTTGAGGAAGGGGTTGCTTTGGACAGTTTGAACCATCCCTCCATGACTACCAAGTTATGACCTGTCAAATGATAATGCTACTTTTGATCATTTACATTTGAACATAGTGAAATGCCAATCTTCATAGTTATCAGAGTGTATATATATATATATATATATA
>JAGKTI010025833.1:0-11337 GCA_018397915.1 Birgus latro
GAAAGTGGAGGAAGTGAGCAGGTCAAAATAAGGGAAACGTTGGATGGGGAGTGGACGAAGGAAGGGAAGGGGATGGATGCAACATATGAAGCAGAGGGCTAAGGGGAGGAGAAATTAGAAAGAGAGAGGGGGTGATAAACTGAAGAGCAAAAGGAGGTGGAGTCAAATTAGGCGGAACAGATAAAGCAGGTAGTTGAAAAATAAAAATGGATGACACAGGCTGAACAATGACGGTAAGGAAAGAAGGAGAGGGACGTGGAAGAGAGAAACATGGACGAGAGACGTTGAGTGGGGAGACGTGAAGGGGGAGGGACGCAAAGAATCAAGGAAGGTAATATGACTGAACGGACGAAGGGTAGACAAAGTGAAAATCAGGGAGAATATTGGAAGGAAGTGAAAGAGAGAGACAGGAAAGTGGGAATCACGGACAGTCAAGATGTCCTCAGCTGGAAAGTTGGGTAAACGTGGGAGGGAGGCTTAGTCAGGAGGCAGTGATGAATACGACGGTGAGAAGTTGAACAAGGAGGAGGAAAGGTGTACAGAAACAGTAAGAACGCTGATAAATAGAGACAAGCATGTACTGTAGTATAGTAAGAATGTAAGACTATACAGGAAAGCTTGGAGGCAATAAGCTGAAGGAGAATGAACAAAAGGGTCAATATATAGACAAAGTGTGCCTGTTTGGAAAAGTGAGGTGAATGTGGAGATGAACTTTTGATAAGAGGCTGGGGTTAATGGGCAGGTGAGAAAGGTTGAAAATGATTAGTTTATAGAGATGAATATACATAAAATAAATAAATGAATCCATTCATGTTAATATTTATTTATTCTTTTTCTGTTCTGCAGGCACCGAGCAGACCGTATCATACAGATTACGAGAGACTTTTCACACTGAAGGGATTATGAATAAAAACATAGCAAGACTGAGAGAAATGAAAGAAGAGACGAGAAGCGGACGAGAGGAAGTACCGGGGGAGGGGCAAGAAGGGACAATTGAGTGGGAGGGGCAAAGGTTCTGCGTAATGGATTAAAATGGAGGAGTGAAGGAGGGGAGGATGTTGTTCACCAGACCTCAAGGTTACTCCCCATCCTCCTACACCCTTCATCACAACCGAAAGCGAGTGATAAGTGTGACGAGGATGTGGTGGTGAAGGTTTGTGGTAACTGTGACGGTGAATTCGGTGGTGTGGTTGTTGGTGGTGATAGAATGATTGTGTATTGTGATTCTTGGATGAAGTGATCTGATGGGAAGTGGTGAAGGGGGATCTTGAGAGAGAAAGAATGCGGTGGTGACGTGTGGGGTGTTAGTCTGTGGTGGTGAGGTTATTCTAATAGTGGGGGTGTGCGGTGGGAAGAAAATGTGATTGTAAAAGTATGTAAAGGTGAGAACTGTGAGGGATTTCGTTGATAACTGTGTGTGTAGTGGTAACAGGATGCCTTGTTATACTGTAGACATCTGATAGTGAGAGTATGTAGTGATGGGAGGAAGAACTGGAGAAAGAGTTTAGTCATGTGAGATTTAGTAAAGAAAGTATGTAGCAATGTGAGAAAGAGGTGCTGTGAAGCTTGGTGATATAAGAAGGTAGTGGTGAAGTCGTGTGATGGTGAAAGGAAGTGGTGGTGAGGAAATCTTGTGGTACGGGCAGGTAGTGAAGTTGTATGGGGAAGGGATATGGTAGTGAAGGTAAGGTGGTGAAGGGATATAATTATGAAGGAACACGGTGGCTAAAAAGTGCAGGTTTGGGCCAGGCGTGGGTATAGGTCTTGTGGTTGATGACGACAGATTGAACACTGGTGATTAGTAGTGGTGAACGGAAATAATAGCGACAGATGGGAAAATGGACTGGTAAAGCAAATAAGGCTAAGAAACAGTGGTGGAGAGTAATACTAAAGCAGTTTAATACATATGAGTTAGGTTTGAACATACGAAAACATTTTATGCCACTGATAAGCGTGATAGTGATACTGGTGTAAAAGATCAGAAAGAGAGAAAAAAAAATTGTGTGTGCTGTGGTCTAGTTGAACAAATTGGGTAGACTGCTTGTGAGAGACAGAGAGAAGTGGTGAGAGTGGTGCGAGGTGGTGAAGTGATGACTATAGTGGTGAATGGTGGTGGAGAGATGGAAACACTCGTAGTTGTGGTCGGTGGTCGAACTGCCTGGACGAAGGTGGTAGTGAAGTGGAGATCGTGATGGTGGCTGACGGCTGATATATGTGGTGAAAGTGAAGTTGTGATGGTGATGGTGGTGAAGTTGTGGTGGTGAAGTTTGCGGGGGTGAGATGACAATGGTGGCTACAGGTGGGAAGACCTGCGGTGTGTGGGTGTTGGCTGAACAATTTCCTCCATTACAACATTTACTGGAGTCGACCACGCAACCAGAGCACGAGAAAGGGCAGGGTAAGTCAGGGCAGGCTAGGGCGAGACGGTACAGGGCAGGGTAGGGAAACATAGGACAGGGAAGAATACATTACAGTAATGAAGAGCAAAGTAGAATAAATCACAGTAAGGTAAGGGAAAGCAAATTAAGGGTGACCAACACAAGATAGGGCAGGACAGAGAAGACCAGAGATGATTACATTAGAGTGGAGGAAAGCAGAGCAGAGAAGTAGGTAAATTTAAGTAGGGTAGGGTAGGGTAGGGTAGGGTAGGGTAGAGTAGAGTAGAGTAGAGTAGAGTAGAGTAGGGTAGGGTAGGGTTGGGTACGATAGGGTAGGGCAGGATACAGTTAGGTAAGGTAGAGTGAGATGGCAGTAGGAGAGGACAATGACGAACACTGCAGGCACGAGTTAAGATCGAGCAGCAAAAGTCTGATGTAACAGGATAAGTACAGCAGACTGCTATAACGAAGTATCATGAACAGGGCACCGTAAAGTACAATAAGACTGACTACAAGACGGCAATGTGGAGAAGATTTGAGATCATTTGTGTGTATTATGATAATGCAAACATGAGGCAGCAGCGCACAGCAAAATACTTCAAAACTTGGAATTCACCTAGTGGATGATGACAGGATAAGGCAGGGCACAGAAAACAAAAACAAGGTGATTCATGGAAAGACATAACTGGGTAGGACTAAGAGCGTTGACATGTAAATAAGTACAAAGTATTTTAGATGATGCACGGCGGATGTTGGCAAGAATGTCACAATAAAAACTGAATTTTAAATATAAATTATGGAAAAGCTGAAATTACATACCAGGTTAGTATAGCGTATATATAACATCATAAGGCAGGATGCAGTAAGGCAGAGCACACCAGGGCAGGATGGAGAATATTAAGCAAGGAAGAACAGGCTGTGGCAAAGTAAGCAGGGCAGGTGAGATTTTATGGACCGCAATTTAGGTGGCATAGAAGATTTCGTAGCACCACCTCTTTGGCGAATCAATTTTGAATATTACATTTTCATGAATGGAGGACATGTAATCTGGTGTATAGATTTTTTTCTAATTCATTTGTTTTTCTTCCTCTGTTCATCTTCTGTTTAAAGAAAAAAATAATCTTCTCTCTATGTTAAATATATTGCCTTAATTGCTACATATTCTACATACACAACATACAATAGGAAAATGAGGCGTAATGTGAAGGATAATTCGCTACAAAAGAGGCGCTACGAAGTTTCCTATGCCACCTACGATACAGCTCTTGACGAAGCAAGGGAGAACATGAGAGAGAGATCAAGGAACAGAAGGGGTACAAGATTGCAGGGCAAGGCATAATAGACTAAAGACAGGCAGGAAGAAGCATGACAGTGGAACAGAAAGCAAGAGCCTCATAAGGCAATGCGACACCATGACAATGCAAGTCAAGATACAAAAGGGTGTATTATGACAGGGCAAGGCAGGGTAAGACACAACACCGCTGGATAAGGCAGGGGAAAGAGGAGCGAGATCAATGGGAGAAACAGCAAGATAACTCACGGTAATGAAAGGAAAACCATGAGCGTGCAGATGAAGGCAATGGAAAATGGAAAAGAGCAAGACAAAAGCACGGCGAGGCATACACTAGAGGGCAATGCAGGGCAAGGGGGACAGGATAGGGTAGGAGTGCAACCCATCCCCCTCCCAAACTCAACACGCACAAGGTACCCAGTAATGACCATCCCCGGGCCAGACCTCACTTTATATGACACAAGCGAGCAATGCCCACCTACAATTGGCCAAACACTTCACATTTTCCTTCCCGGACGATGGAATTACTGGGAAGGAAGGATAATAACAAGCAATTACCAATGCATAAACTCCCTGGTCTGGGCAGGAGGGATATCGTTGCTCCTAAACATGTTGGTTTCGGTAAAGTTTTATTATAAAGACTGTGGCTGAGCAGCGTTATTAGCACCCTGAAGAGATAATCGCACCCATTAGCCCGATTATAAGGCAAAAACCAGTTTGGTGCAAAGAACAACATCCAAATGAGGATAATTACTGACAGGGGCATTAGTTATGGGCAATGTTGGGGAGGACGCGTGCCCCGACGACTGAGAAAATGATACATAATATTAAGAAGCGTGGGAACGATCTTGTGAATAGATAAAAGTGATGGACCAGTTGAAGATCTATAAATCTGCATAGGAGGGAAGAACAAGGTGGGCGCTGTAAATGACGGAACAGGACGGAAGGACAAGGTAGGACAAGATGGGAAGATTTCAAGACCACACAGTAAAGGTGTAAAAAAAAAAAAGCAGGACAATACAAGATACGACCGAGGGAGTCCAGGAAGTTGATAAGATAAGGCAGGACAAGACACAACGAGGCTGTCACTGTAGAGAGGTTGTAAAACAAGTTCCCTCAATCCAAGGCCATCAACACAAATAAGGAGAGACCAGAACAGAACTTAGCACAGTTCCAAAGCCGGAGAAAAAATGAGGAATATGACGAGGTGGACATTTTCACCCTCTTTCACGAGTTACTCAGCCCTTGACTCCATATCATCCGGACTTTTTTTTTAATACTTATAATCAATACCCAGTCCTTATGTACTTTTGTGTGAACCCGTTTACTTTATGTTGCCGGGATCAGATGTTGTGAATCAGCACACCTTTGCATTATTGTTTTATTGTCAGAGATCGTTATTTCAACTTGAATCTGACAATTTACCCTTACCTGCTATACTTTATCCTACCTGCTTGGCTTTTATGCATTTATTGAATGTTAAAAAATAAATGAACACTTTAATAGACCGCCACATACAGAAGGGACTGACAGAGAGAACAGAAAACAAGACACGAGTTTATCTCCAGGAAAACCCGCAGGGAGAAATATGAGATGAAGAAAACTAGTGAGAACCGAGGGAAGGACAGGAAGAAATCAATACAAGAAGGAGAGAGAGAGAGAGAAAAAAAAAAAAGAGGAATAGGGGTCAATACAAGGGCGGGATGAAGAGAGACAAGAAAGCATCGGTCAACGGAGGGACGCGAAGAACTAACAGTGGTGAAGAATAAATGAGGTTGTAGGAAGAGGCAATAAAGAAACTGAGGTACGGAGGATGAACGAAAAAAAAAAACGGGGACAACGTTGAAGCATGAACTGAAGTTGAGAAAAGCAAGACTAAACTGGGGTAGAGAGAACCAAAAATAAATAAATAAGGAAAGAAAGAAACAACTGGAGAGTGAGGAGAGAAAGAACTGGGATAGGCAAAGACACGAACGAACTGGGGAGGAAGAAAAAACTCGGGTAGAGTGGGTTAAGAAAGAACTGGGAATGGAGGGAAACGAACGAGGAAGAGTTGGAAGGAATCAGAATAAACTGGGGTAAGGAGGGACAAGAATGAACCAGGACAGGGAGGAAGGATGAACCGTGGAAGAATGGGAACAAGAAAGACCTGAAGCAGGTATGGAGAAGAAGGGCCTGGGCAGGACACAGTGGCCACAGCAGGGGAGGCCGCACAGGAGCCCGGCAAAGGGATGGCCACGGCAGCGGGTGTCACAACGACCATTTGCGGCCGCTAAATTGTTGCCTGGGCCAGGTGTGGGGCCAGGATCACAGGTCGCACCGCCACCTGCCTCACTCCTGCGTACCGACCTCCCTCGTGCCCCATCTGACGATACGCTTGTTCATAATGGTTGTACATGATCTCTGCCCCGCCACATGCTCGTGCTTTCAGAAAGTCCTCGTTATGCATCGCCTTTTTTTATTCTCCTTTTTGCTGCCATGTCCACAGAACATACCATAACGACCGGCTATTAAAGTTCTATAACTAATATGCTGTCTATAACACAAATTTGCCAGTTTCCTCCTATTCCGAGTACCAGAAGATGGAAAAAGTTGTGATATTTTGAACCTTTCACAGAAATATCAGAAATACTGACTATATTTCAGAAAAATATTTCAGTTTTACGAAGTGTATCTTTGTGCACGAGATAAAAGAAAAAAATATATATATAGTGGACGATAAAGTGGTACATAAAATTTAAAAAAAAAAACCGACTTTCCTCATATTTCCCCGTCGCAAGGGAGAGTGCTGATGGAAGGCAGAACGCCATAATTTGTTCCACAATTAAACTCTTTGAGTGAAAAGTTAACTCAGCACGAGGCTTCACTGTAAAAGACACCCGCAGCTCAGCGATAATGGGTAATTGTGGCCTCATCACACACGAACTGCAGGCACATCATTCGATAAGTCTTGTAAGCAACTAGCTTTTGTTTACTTATTTTCTTTCTTTTCTATTCGGGGTGGCAAGAAAGGGAATAGAAAAACAAGATGCAAAAGCTGCACTAGTTTGATAGGTGAGTCAAAGAACAGTAGAAGTTTAATTGAAAAAAAAAAAACAGTCATCGGCGATGACGGATGCAATTAAAAATATTGAAATAAATTTATGAAATGCCTTTTGCAATAGCCTATAGTACCGGAGGTCAAATGACGTCTATTTCAGCATGAATATATTGAGAAATGACGTATACTTAGTTAAAGAGACCTCAGATTTGTTAATAACACAACAACAATAATAATAATAAAAATGATAATAATAATAATAATAATAATATCAATAATCGGTGACAAAGCACAGCAAACCTGTCCCCGGCAGTCATTTTAGTGCTGACGTATAAACACAACAGGATATCTAGTAAAAAATGTCACATCAACTTTGGAGTAAATCAGGTGAAAATTGACGATTTTATGGCCATTTGAAATTTTAGGTCCAACTCACCTGACACTGACCCCTTATCGCGAACTGGAGAGTGATCCCCCCTGATGTAATGAGGCATGGTATAGGATGTAGATTTGAAAGATGCACCTTTAGATTTTTGTTCCACGTCGATATGACGAATTTGAAAAGAGTTATGACGAATAAACGATTTTCCTTCTTATTTTTATTTTTATTTTTTGGGCCTACAGCCTGGGCCTTAGCCTAATTTGGCCCCAAATTTAATCAGGTGATCAAAAGGTCATAGCCCACCATACCTGTTATTTTAGTTAAAATCGCACCAGTAGTTTTCGCGTAAAACTGTTAACAGACAGACAGACTGAAGAGACAGACTGAGAGACAGACAAAACGAGTGAAAACGAGTGAAAACAATACCCGCCCCCGAGCCCCTCCGGGGCGGGGACGGGTAATAATGATAAAAAGAGATTATTCCCCCGAGCTAGGAGTAGATAGATCATATAACCCTGCTAGGGTGACAGGAGAGCGCTACCCCTCCCGGCAAGGCAGTTACCTGGGCGGGGCGCAAACTTTGGACCTCGCGGTCTAGAGTCCAGAGCTCTACCACTGATCCACCCTGCTCCCTAAGTAATAATAATAAAAGTAATAATAATGGCTGACTTTTTTTTTCAAAGCGTCATTTCTTCTAAGGAATTTACAAGCATTCAAAGCCTCGTAATAAGAACGACTCAATTTATAAGTAGTATCGCGTCAGAGCACTGGCAACTAGAAAACCACCCCTTCATGTATCACGATTTACTCATTCATTACTGTCCCAGCAATCTCAACATACACCATTATCTCATTTCTTCCACTCTTTCTCCTGTTGCTTCACTGCCCTTCTGTGGCTCTCATATTAACACGATCATAGTTTGAGTCTAAACCCACAGTTCTTCCTTCTTTCATTTTCCTCACTTGCCTCATAACTCTCCTCTGGTTCATTCGCTTGACTTCGTTTTATTCCCCCCTTGCTTTACTTGGGAGCTTTCTCCTTTTTTTCACACCCTACTCTTAATTATTTCCCTATCTCGCTTGACAGATTTCTTCTTTTTCCTTCTTCCACTCTGCCTCACTTCCTTATCCCCAGTCTTACTTATCTTACCTGCCTTGCCCCTGTCTCACTTCAATATCCTCTGCCTTACTTATCTTACCTACCTAGCCCCTAACCCCCTTCCATATCCCCAGTCTCACTACAGTATCCCTTGCCTAACCTATCCTGTCTTTCTGATCCTCTCCTCTCCCTCGCCCACCAAACTTGCCAAACCCCTGCCTCTCCTCCATATCCCTTGTCTAGCCCGTCTTACCTGCCTGACCCCTGCCTGGCTCCTGGTGGCTCTAGCGGCAGGTGAGAGGGGGAGCCACAACACCTGAGATGAATATGTGATGTGACTAATTAGGCCCGACCTCACGTAGCAAGGGGCGGCTTCAAGGGTTTATGATGGTGGTGTTAGATGCCGCCCACCGTCGCCCGCCCATCCAGCCCTTTGGGCTACTACCCGCCCACCCTATTACACCGCTCCCTTACCCCGCCTGCCCATCTGCACAATTTCTCACCCACCCCTTTTCATCACTTCCCACCCTTTCCCATGCACTACTCCCCACTCGCTCCTTTGTGCCACTCCCCACTCACTCACTTGCACCACCCCCAAGCCATCCCCTTGTACGACTTACCCTTGCCCCACTCTCCATCTACCCCTATGCACCACTCTACACGCACTCTCTTGTCTAAATCCCTACTCACTCCCCTGCACCGCTCCTGACCCACTCCCCTGCACCACTCCCTACCAACTCCCTTGCACCACTCCCTAACCCGCTACCCAGTACCACTCCCCGCTCACCCCAATGCGCAATACTGAATCCACCCCCTTGCACCACTTCCCATTCACCCCTAGCATCACTTTCAATGCTCCTAGAACCACTCTCCATCCACCCTTTGTATCACTTCCCACCCACCGTTTACATCACCTCCCGTCCAGTTCCCTCCGCACCCATTATTTCATTTGACCATACCTGACCAATCCATATCCACAATACGCCCACTAGCTGTCAGGTAAGTGTATGACCCACAACCCGCCCACACCCATCCATTTGTCTTTTACAGCCATCTCCGCTCCATTACCCGTCCAGAACCCACCCCCTACACTCACCCACTCGCTGCCCGAAGCCCATCCCCTCCCACTCACTTTACAATCTCATCCCATTCCATCCTTGATAATTTATATTCAAATCCCACCTCTTTCACCCACTTCACGCCCTAATACCATCCACTAACACCCGCTCAACGCCAAAATTCCACCCCTCCCATCCACACCACACCCAAATCCTACTCCTTCCACTCTCCCACGGACAAATCACCCATCCCCACACCCGCCACAAATAAATCCGACCCTCCCATCCACTCAACACCCTAGTCCTACTGCTCTTTCTCCCTCCAGGGCCAACTCCCACACCACCACACCTTCCACAGCTAAATTCCACCCTCCCATCTACTAAACACCCAAATCCTACTCCTCACCTCCCCCACCACCAAATCCCACCCACTTACCTCTTGCTTAATCCTCACATTCTGCCTAACTCACGGCCAATCCTCCCTGCACCTCACCCACTCCACGCCTAGATCCAGTCCACTTCCTCTCCACTCCACGTCGGGATTCCGCCTACTCACCACTACACCACTAAATTCAGCCTACCCACCATTCCACACTTATATTCCTCCCACTGCCAATTTAGCGCCCAAATCCAGTCCACAGCCCACCCACTCTGCGCCCATATCCTGACGAATCCCCAAATTTCTTCCTCTAATCCCGCCCATTATACATACGTTCAAATCCAACCTAAACTTCCTCAAGTCTGTTCAGAATCACCCCATACCTTACCCACTTCATGCATAAGTCAACCCTACTCCCAGCACCACGCCCAAATCCACACCAGCCCACTCCACGCCAAATTCAGCCCACTTCCCTCTCCATGCCCAAAGCCAGCCCACACCTTACCTACACCTAATATCAACCCACACCTCAACCATCCAGTGCCTAAATCTACCCCATTTTCTCTTTCTACGACCAAATCCAGCCCACACCTCACCCACTACACGCCCAAATCCAACCCATTCTCTTCTCCACGCCCAAATCCAGCCCATTCTCTTCTCCACGCAGAAATCCAGCCCACACCTCACGCACTACACGCCCATTCTCCTCTCCACGCCCAAATTCAGCCTAAGCCCCGCCCATCTCTCCATCCAGCCAAGTTCCACCCACTCTCATGATAACCTGGGAAGAACAATGACTCCTTTTCTTAGACAACAGACAATAGTAGTTAATATGAGAAGATTTATGGAATGCAGCGGCAGAGGTAAGTGAAGGCTGGGGAGGATGTATGAAGGATGAGAGAGAGAGAGAGAGAGAGAGAGANTGAGTGGAAGGAGGGGGAGGGGGGGAGGGGGGGGGGGGGGGGGGGTAGAAAGGGGGAGAGAGAGAGAGAGAGAGAGAGAGAGAGAGAGAGAGCGAGTATGCATGAAACAACACGAATAATTAATGTGTGTGTGAGAGACAGACACATGAGAGGGCAAGGGGTCAAAGAAATTATGAATGAATGCGTATTAGGATGCGGCGGTAGCAGACGTAGTGGCAAAATGGAAGGAAGGGAGGGAGGAGGGGAGGAAGAAAGAAAGGAAGGGAAGGTAGGTAAAGATGAGGGAAAGAGGGAGGGTGGGAGAGGTTGTCGAAGCAAGGTCAAGGTGGAGATGAGTGGAGATGATGAGGGAAGGGAGGGAGATGGTCGTGGAATGGAGGGAAGGGTGAGAAAGATGAGGGAGGAAGGAAGACAGCCGTGGATTCGAGAATGCATGGTGGGGAGGGTAGAGAAGGAGGTTTAGATTTAATGCCTATCAACTACACGAGGAACATTAAGGTAGATAATAAACTTCTGCTAAACCCCAGTCTCCTAGAACACAACCTCCATTACCTGGTTTACATTCAGGTCCGTAGGATATGAGGGAAGGAGGAAAGAGTGAAAGACTGAAGGAAGGAAAGGGTGGCAGATATGAGGGAAGGAGGAATGGGTGGCAGGCAGACTGAAGGAAGGAGGAAAGGGTGGCAGATATGAGGGAAGGAGGAATGGGTGGCAGGCAGACTAAAGGAAGGAGGAAAGGGTGGCAGATATGAGGGAAGGAGGAAAGGGTGGCAGATATGAGGGAGGA
>JAGKTI010025834.1:0-13819 GCA_018397915.1 Birgus latro
ACTGTATATATACAGAGAGAGAGAGAGAGAGAGAGAGAGTATCGTGATCCTTGCATTTTCTTTAATTTTTCTGCCTCGGCGCAGTCAGTATTATAATGCGTTATGCCTTCAGATATTGAAATTTTATAATGTATTTGACTCTGTCTCACTGTTGGCTACTTATCCCCCAGTCTTTTTCTCCAGTTTTTCATTAAAGCCTAACAACAACCCATCCATTTATCCATCACCCTAACCGCCTTCGCTTACCGCCTTCGACATACAGTCGAAAGCAACAACCAGTACCCCCCCTTAGTAGCTGAAGTCATGGCCACCAGAGAGCGGGCGAGCGAACAATCCTTCCCCCGCCCACACCACCCCACCCCACCCCAGCCCCATTTACAAGTTGCCGGGTAGGTCTGTGAGGTTCGAGTCTGGAGATGTAACGTTGTGTCCATATCTACATAATGTGACAGTCTCGTGAGTTACCATTACCGTAAATAACATGCCAGGAAGTAATCTGCTATAACGTGTTAATAGCAAGCATATGAATATGGAGATACAAAGTTATATAAACAAGGCAGAACAAAAAAAAAAACTTATTTCAGTCAATTGTACTGTATTATTAATGTCACGTAAATAATTTGCGTATGTCAAGTGCGTGAACTTATTTCAACAATTTACGACATAATACCGTCCGTAACCACCACTCGGCTACTCCCGACAACCGTCACCCCTTGTTGACACGTCTTCACTGTAGAGCTAACCAACAAATCAACGACAAAACAATCAACCAACCCGCTTTGAGAACTATATATTAAAAATCAATAGGTGAACAACAGGATACCTCACATTATATAACCCAGTTGCCTGTGGTGTAAGTGGGAAGGTGAGAAACGCACAGCAATCCAATGTTAATGTCACAAAGCCGGAGTGACAGCATCAGTCATCCATCCACCGATCCCTTTATCACTGATAAGCCACGTCTAGTGTATCATTAGAATCCAACCAGAGAGATGGAAAATACTACTTCCCTTTTTCTAACCACCTCCCCATTCCCACTCTCACTCACGTTTGTATTCCTTTTTTAACACAACAAATAAAGTGACATTTGGACGTATGATCCAGGTTGTCGATCATACAATATATTATTCTGTTTACAGGCAAGAAAGCACCTATGAAAACTATATGAGACTATGCTTCAAAAACTGTAATCATTCTCTGGTATGAATCAGAGTAATTGTTGTGTTGTTACGACCTAAACAAGTCTCTTACCATTAAGGCTACGCTCAGGTGCAAGTATTCGGTTGCCGATAATGTTTTCCTTAACTGTGAGTCCTTTAATCATAATAATGTTTGTTTGCATATCAGATATATAATTTCTTTCGAAATTGTTATATAAATGTAGAATATAGTATCAATTTTTTTTTTTTTTTACAGTTGATAAACTTGTATTTAACGTTAATATCCATCATACACAGTAGGTATGCAGATATTGATTTCGTAATTCCTGCTTACTAGCTTGCCACTGGTAGGCTATTAAGCCCCACCACACTTGTGTTTCCAATTTCCATTCACAGTTTACCTGAGGATCATCCCATCCGACGATCATCTGTGTGCGCTCCCATTCACTCGGTCACCTGTTCACTGGGTCATCATGCATGTTTAGTGGGAGTTAAAAATCATATTCACCTACAGTCGTATATGATTATGAAGGCATATGTGATTATGTATTTGTAATATTGATGTTAAACACATAAAAGGACCACATAGACAGGCATGGTTTATTGAGCAACACTATTTGTAGTGTTACAGTCCTGCCAACATACCTCTCCTTCTTGTAATATGTTTCTCCGCGCAAGTGTAACACTGGTTAATGATATGTCACTCTCCCGTCACCTCACGTCTCCGCCGCCTCACTATAAACAAGTTACCTAAAGAAACTATCCTAACAATTATGCGCCCTGCAAATCTCATCCCTGCACCTTTCCACGGAAGGACCAATTTACCCTGCCAGGTTTATCTTTATGATCCGGATACCCTGCTGCTTGACTTTCAATAGGGGTAAGACCAGGAAATTAAGGTGAAGCCGGCAGGTGTTCACGGTTGCCGGAGGCAATCAACATCGTTGCCTGCAGTTTTTACGACAGCTAACACAAATAACAGCTCGATGTGAATCATGCTAATGCGTTTATGGCTCTTGTTTTAGGTGATTCCTGCATGTTTGCCTGTTTACGTCCCCACATAAACGTCACCTGTGTTCCTGCCTCCTCACCCCGCCACCCAACTGTCAACAGGATCCTCTCAGTAGTTGTGTGCTGGTATGTTTATAAAAAATGGTATTTTCTCGTTGTTTTCGTAAAATGACGCACGGAAATAATTTTCATGTCAATGTGGATACTAAACTAACCAAACCTAATCCATTACACACTTTGCTAAGACTCACAACTTTATTTTCAACACCTCGTGATCATGTTCAGATTTCTATTTATCTCAGTACAAAACTTTACCAGTGTATTCTCAGTGTAATATGTACACACAGGTTTCCATGAATAATGTATTTTATAGTCTTTATGTATTTTCTTCATATTAACTTTAAATGACAAACTCGTTTTATATAACTACAGAATATGCATTGCAACACAGTACTAAATAAATCTTTTCAAGCATCTTCACAGAATACATTTGTCACCATTACTCTGAAGTGTTTTTCACTAATGCTGATCCAGTACAACCGTTTTACATCGTATGAACGTAGGTTCGTTTGTGAAAGCTGATTAACTTGTTGGATATCGTGTTTTATTTTTTCTGTATATTATTTGCAAAAAGGTACTGGAAAGGTGAATATGGGTTCAAACTCCTTTATCTACTTAATAGTCCTTCCACTTCTATTATTCCACAATATATCTTTCTTGTTCTTTTTGTTCGCTTAATAATTGCAATCCTCCTATATTTACTGTGTCCCTGCAACGTTTCAACTGTTAAAATAATTTGGTTTTATTCGTTCTGAATTCTCGTAGGAATATGCCTCTCATGCAGTCATTTCCCCCTTCCTTTATGAGTTCTGTAGCACTGTTTTTGTCATATCTGTTGCTTCAGTTGTCTATATTCCCACTTCTGCACTTATTGCACATTTTGCTGTTTACACTGCCTTCCGTAACACAACCCTATAAACCTACTTTTCTACTGTGTCTTAGTTCATCGGTGTTGCATTAGATCTCGTGTATGTTATTTATTATTACTGTGTCATAAACGATCATTTACTAAGGTAAACGCGCTCTTACAGTTAATGAACGAAGAAACAGAGGACGTGGTCATGCCCCATGCGACCGTGCCAATCGGCCAGAGGTTATTATGCACAGGGGTGAGAACACTGGCCGCAATAAGGCTGGCCAATCTCTCAAGGAAATCAGCTGACATATGGATATACACGAACAGAGTGTGCGCTTGTGGGTGAGGAGGTAAGAAGCCAAGGGTCAAGTTGAGATCAGTGCCAGACCAGAGGACCAAAAGTTACATCGTCAGATGATGACAGGAGACTCACAGCTGCATCTGCACAAAGTCCCATGAAAACTACCATCACATTAACAAGGGAGTTGGGAATGGAATGTCATGTATGAACAACACAGAGAAGGCTTCATGATGCACGTATGCATTGATACATTCCGGCCATTAAGGAAGAAATAATGGTATTTCCCGAGCGGCGCAACTACAGTTCGCTGTGCAATATGTAGATTTTGGCCGGGAGTTCCGGCGGACTGTTATATTTACAGACAAAACTACTTTCTCTTTAGTGTCTGCTCCAGCCCGTCAATGCTGGAAACGACGTGAGTGCCGCTTCAACGAGGAGAATATCTGTGAAAGGGCCAAAAACAGAAGGGTCAGTCTGGCAATGTAAGGGTGGATGTGGTATGGGGCTCCTCGTGAGCTTCTTGCCATTGATGGCTACTTGAATGCAGTGGAATACATTAACAGATTACAGACCTGCCTGATAATATCTGTGCATGCATACACACTCCCAGAACCACACACAATCAGGTTAATCTGAGATCGCTCCCCCATCCACACCTGCCATGCAGTGAGGGAATGGTTTTCCAACAAGCTAGACATGGAATAAACAGACTGGCCCCAAACGGCTGTGGTTTAAATCCCATAGAGAACCTTTGGGGATTAATGAAGAGGGACTGGGGTGTAGAGGAGAGGACCAGGTAGTCTATAGAAAGGAAAAGCAGGGATTTGTGGGAAGGTTTCAGACAACGCCAAAATATTTACAACCCCAAAATATTTGTTCAGAACTTTTAGATTCTCTCCATTCACACCTGCAGAATGTCATTAATGCAGAGGGGGGTGGACTGGACACTGAGTTTATGTAATATTCTTACATATGGTGCCATTAAACATGAGTTAATAAAAAAGTAACTAGTATTCCATTTTATGTGACTAACAAGTCAGAAGGGCATAGGTTGTTGTATGTGTAAACATTATCCTTCTCACTCGGTGTTGGCTTCGATACAGTTATTTATGCACAGTTAAAATGTCATCTAAATTATACAGTTAAAAGTCTTCTCTAGTCACACATGGATGTCAATATGTAAAAGTTGCCCACATCAGTATTATGGTGCGATAATATGTTCGAGGACTGGAAGGCCCCATGCCTCTTCCTTCATGTCATGTAGATGTTCTAATTACACTATCTCGATATCCGATCATCCTTTATAGCCACCAGAAATGACCAAATAAAATCCATGTTGTGTAACATTGATTTTCAATATATAGTTCTCAAAAAGTGTTAGTTGATTTTTTTGTGTTCGGGGATTTCTTGGTTCTCTTTCCTGTGAAGAAGTGTCAGGAAAGGGTGACGATGGTGGGGAGTGGTTGAATGGTGGTGACGGACAGTAACATATCGTGGGCTGATGCTATAGGTATCGCGGACTGATGATGATACAGGTTCACACACTTGACATATGCAAATTATTTACGTGACATTAATATAACTGTAATATTGATAGAATTACGTTTTTTGATATCGGCCTTTATTTCTGTCACATTGTTCTCCATGTTAATTTGCGCTATTAACACATTATTGCAGATTACTTCCTGGTATGTATGATATTTGTGGTAATGGTAACTCACGAGATTGTTACATCAAGTAGATACGGACACAACGTTACATCGCCAATCTCGAACCTCAGACCTACCCGGCATCTTGTAAACAGGGCTGGGGTTGGGTGGGGGGCTGTGGGCTGGGGAGGGATTGTTCTCTCTTCACTGGCCAAGGCTTCAGCTAATGAGGGAGGGGGGGGGGGTTGTTGCTTTCAGATTATTACTTTCGCCTGTACCTATTCGTTCTATTCTTCTTACCTCCACACAATTTTCCTCGATTTAGGAACGATATGTTACTGATCAAGTAAGTAAAATCGTGTGGTGAAACGAAGGATAAGAGTAAAACCTAATGCACAGAGCGGGAAGATTCAGACAAGAGAGATAGGAAAGCATGACAGGATGACAGATGAATGATTACCAAACACAACACGCTGTTAAATGAGCCAAACATCTATTTACTTATTACTGCAGCCTACCTATCTTCATTTTTTCGTTCATTTTTGACATCTGTTTATCGATGTGTTTATTGGCCTATCTGTTTATCTAACTGATGTTTACGGTAAGTTCTACTAAATTTCAAGCAACTTTTTCTCAGCCTGTTTGTCAGGTGGCCTTATTGTATTATTTTAACCTATATGTCATTCTGATATCTGCCTGGATGTTACTTTATTTTCTGTGTCGACGTGAAGGCAATCATCTGTAAACCGATAACAGTTAATTCTTGCATTCTCCTTAATTTCGGTTCACTGGATATATTTCTTGGTGAAAGTCAAGTCACATGAATAAGGTCAGTATTCTAGGTGGCCTAGAATACTTCATAGCATCACTTCCTTAGTGATTTACTTTGAATATTACGCCTTAATATTTTTTTTGTATGCTGCTTAAGTTATATAAATAATGATTTAGTTGGCGTTAATTATCACAGAAGATACTGAGGCATAATATGCAGAATACATAGCCAAGGAAAAGTTTTTACAAAATCTTCAGAGGATGTCGCCCTATTAAAATTGAACAGCATCTACAGTTGTAAACTAATCTCTCCCATTTCTAAATTACTCATCATAATTATGTATTCCAGTCTGTTCATCTCCTTGACATACCTGTCATAGGTATTAGGTCTGGGTTTCCCTCGTCAGTGTCCCTTGATGTGGTTATCGTGATAGGTGAAGGCTGTAGTTCAATGATGCCCGTGGTTGTGGTGGCTATGGGGGGGTGGAGCAGGTGTTGCTGGAGGTGGAGGGCTGCTGCCGGGGGTGGGGACACTTCCCGTTGTTCTAGGTCCTCCATCCCACCCACTATGCCTTCCTTGCTCCCAACTTGGAGGTGTGACCGCTGAGTTCGTGAGCGTAACTTAACGCCAACGTACAGAGCCGCCACCACCACCAGCACTGTCCCACCAGCACCCAGCGCAACGGCCAGGATGGAGGTGGTGGAGAATGGTGAGGTGTGGGTCTGGCCGTGGGAGGGTGGAGGTTTGACGGCAGCTGATCAAGAGAAACACATTGAGACATTTATAAACTCCTCTAAGCTTATTTTTAAGATTCGTTATATATAAGTTTCATGCATTTATTTAGAAAGTGAGCATGGGGGCCTACCTCCCCCTTTTTTTTTTGGTAGACCAAGGATTACTTATAATGAAAAACCAATGTTATTTACCCGATTATAATATGCATTATATAACTAGGTGCACTCGCATTTCCCTATATCATTGTATTCCTATAATTAAAACAAGTTAATTAAAGTGAAATTTGATTTTCTTCATTGTTTAAATGCATTAATTCATAATTCTTAGTGGTAGGTGGGGGCACTCACCATCCACTCACTCGATGTAGTGCTGCTCTCGGGTGGCTGCCCTTTCCTCTCTTCCTTCCTCTTATGTCCATTCCATTCTTTCTTTCCTTTTCCTTCTGTCTACGGGTAACTCTACACTAAGTGACAAGCCAGATGATTTCCTGTACACCAGGAAACCATTCACTCCGCTGGGTGGTAACCATATAACCAAACTACGGCGCCTTGTGGTTTAGTGGGTAATTAAGGCGTTCCAGCCGGATTGAGCCTTTGTCGGTTTATATCCAAGGGTTGGTTGGGTTTTATTGCTCACATAATGCTACTCAGGGATGAGTGAGGCTGGTCACTGTCATCTTAAATCTCAGAACCAACTTGCCTACCCCCGGGCTCCTACGCTCCTCATGGGGAAACACAAGATTAGATGTATGTTTTATTTATTCTACTAGGAAATGCCCACTTTAGGAACTGGATGCAGCCTTTGACTTGTCTTCACTCATACAGGTATTGAATACATATAGTACTTCACAGTAAAATCAAAATGAGTATAGGGTGAAAAAATGAATTGTTATAGCTGAGTGTCATGGAGGCTTGTTAACTGTAAAAATTGGTTGAAGTTTATTAAATGTGCGATCCACTGTATTTGGGTTATTTCACTCAAGAGAACTGGGCCACTCCCTCACTTTAATTACCAAATTGTGGTTAAATGAAATTCGATGAGTCTTACTTTTGAGGTAAGAATGAGTTTTTTTGGTTATTAGTGAAACGAACCCTCAATCTAACAACCTAGGGACGGATTTCCCTCTCATAGCTCCAACTGGTTTTTTGCAAGGACAAGAAAGGCACAGAACCTTTTCATGTATATTTTTCTTTCTGAAAGAATATCGTTACAACAAGGATATTGTCTAGATTTTTTTTTAGAGTCTGAAAAGGAGAAAAGGGTGCAGAAACTTTTCACGTCTTGCTCTCAGTGCATACAACCTAAGTTATAAGGAATCAGTCAAAATGCCTTCCTTCTACTTTTCTCGGTCGATTTCTCCTGTGTTGCGAGGAACAGCTTAGTGTAATCAGTGTCTAACCTGCTTAATTCATTAATATCCTACTCCCACTGCCACACCCGCCCACACCAGCAGACTGAACCATCCCCACAACAGAAGATGTCTCCAAGTGCGTTTCTAATTAAGTACTATTCATGGACGAGGTGCAACCCAAAAGATCCCCAAATTTTACTAAAGAAGGAAAAAACTTATGCCAAGTCCTAATCACCACCGCTCACTTCAAAGTAGTCTCCTTGGGCATGCAGATATCGATCCCAGCGCTTCTCCCACGATTGGAATGGGTTCTGGAGTCCTTGAGCATCAGCGTGTTGAGGATCTTGTGCGATTTTCTCCTGGATTTCTTCAATGGTGTCAAATCTCTGTCCTTTCAGCTGGATTTTCATTTTCAGAAAGAGGAAAAAATCACAGCGAGTCAAATATGCTGAATGCTGGGGGTGGGGGACTACTGGCATGTTTTTCGAAGCTAAAAACTGCTGAACAACAAGGGTTGTGTGTACGGGTGCACTATCATGGTGAAGCACCCATTTCCTCGTGCGCCACTTGTCTGGACATTTTCACCACACGTCGCCAGACAAAGTGCTTTGGCGAGTTCCACATGACAGTTAACAATGTCACAAACATCGTGGATTGTCCTCCTGCAATGTTCGCGGATGGTCACACAAACTTTTGCCACATTGTCAGGAGCTGAACTGGTGGAAGGGCGACTAGAACGTGCAACATAATCTGTTGATGTTCATACATTTTTTAAATGCGTATCCTCTCCGTGGTGCCTCACATAAATCATGAGTGTATAAGGCTGGGCAGCTCACTTAATATTATGTTTTCATGTTTCCCGCATTGTTTTGTATAATCACGTGGAAACTACAGGCAGTATGGCAACACTGGGATTCTCTCAGCCATGCTCCTGCCCATTGTGACTGACCAGTCCGCCTTGAGGGGCCTCGGGAATTGTCATGCTGTTGTTATGGATAGTCCATGGCCTTCAACCTCTCGTGCCTGCTCACCTATACACCACCCACTGCTGCTGGTAGATGCTCTGACCATGCCACGCGCTGCTAGGTGAGAGTACATGCATTTCTTTATTTTTCATAACATACCCTACTATGTTCATTAGGTTCAAATGATTTTCGAAATACTTGATTTTCCTCGAAATATGTCTGCCTGTGAGTTATACTATGTACCTTTTTTGCCCGCCGTGGAGGGGCTAAACCAGTTGTAGGTTTGTTACTTCCAAAGCAGCGTCACCAAATGCATGTTTTAACATATTATGAGTTTCTGCCGCGTTTTTCCCGAGTTTCACACAAAATCTGAAGCACGCACGTTGCCCTTATCACAAAATTCGCAAACTTACCTAAACACAACAATATGAAAACACAAACATGCAGCGAACGCATCTACTCTCCACAACGCCGTTTGACACATTAACAAAGGGTGTGTACAATGCTACCTAGCATCCACACACAGTATGACAAGCAGTTTCCACCCTGCTTTTAAATTTCAGGAACTTTTGGGAAGCACTTCGTATATGTTGGAGAATTTCACCCTGGTTATTACTTACCGTGATCGGAGCCACAGATCTTCGTCAAGCCAGACAAATGGCGCTATAGTGGTAAAATGAATGTGTTAGCCCCGTATTTTTGCAAGCGACCAATTATTACGGGATGCGTGTGTGAAAGGATGTAATTCATTGACTTCAACTTGGTGGAGACTTTGTGTTTTTGCAGCCTGTTTCCTGTAGCTCAGTGTCAGAACTAGACAATACTACGACCCTGCATCCTTTCCACAGCAAATCTTCATGACTAGTATCATAATCTAGTGTTAATTCTGTCTGTATAGCTCACCATTCATTGATGGAGATACAGCAGTTCTATGCCTGGTTAAAGTGAAGAGACTGCACTGACTGAAAAGGTACGATATACGAAGAATTGTAAACGAGGTGCTTTCAAAGTGGTAGGGGATACATTAATCAACAGATAACGATATAATGTACTGTGGAATGTCCGTGTGGAAAGAAATTTATGAACTAGGATGATTAGGAAAGATGTCGTAATCCAATAGCTGTGCAGGCAAAACTGGCCAGCTGTAACACTCTTATCTAACTAACAACTATAATACTGCATTACATCACTGTCATAGTACATTAAGGTGTCACATTTGTGTGGCTTGGATAGAGACCTGCTGAATGACTTAATTAGGTATTATGTTGGCTGTGAATTAGATATAAGTGTACAGAGATTTAAATGGTTGGTTCAGTATCAGTATTGGAGTGAGCCTAGGCTGTGTGTTGTCCCAGTGGTTGTTCAGTATGTGACTGGTTGTGTGGAATGTGCAGTCGATCTAAAAATAAGAGTAATAAGGCTTGAATAAATAGCATCTTTAAATTCTAGTGTTATCCTATGCTAATCTCAACTTTCAAGATGGAGACCTCATAAGATTCGGTCAAGTTAAAGTGTACAGTATACAGGAGAAAGTTTGCCAAGGATGATGCCAAGGATGGTCTGTTATAAATACTGGTTCGTGGCAGCTACAATCACTATTACTCCTCTGGACGAAGCGGTTATAGTGTGTGTGTGTGTGTGTTTCTTACCTAATTGTATCTTCACAGGATTGAGTCAAGCTCGTACTATCCCATGTTTTGAACCATTTTTATCATACATATCTTTGAGTGGATGCATGTTAATTGAGATGGATGCAGTAAGGAAGAGATGGGTGGAGTATTTTGAAAGATTGTTAAATGTAGAGGAGGAAAGGGAGGCTGAGACTGTGGCAGATGGACGGGTGCAAGGAATAAATGTGTTGGGAGAGTGGAGAGATTCTTTGATCACGATGGAGAAACTGCAGGAGGCAGTAAAGGAGATGAAAACAAGGAAAGCTGCAGGTATTGATGGGTGTGCTGTGGAATGCCTGAAAGTTGGTAGAGCGACTATTGTTGACTGGTTAGTAAGATTGTTGAATGTGTGCTTTGTGCAAAGTATGGTGCCAATTGACTGGGCAAGTGCTTGTTTGGTCCCATTGTATAAAGGTAAGGGTGATAAGTATGAATGTACTAGCTTCAGAGGTATAAGTCTGTTGAGAGATGTAGATAAGGTGTATGTTAGAGTGTTAATGAAGAGTTAGAGAAGGTAGAGAGAGAGAGTGATTGGTGATGAACAGTGTGGCTGTAGGAGAGGGAGGGGATGCGTGGATCAGGTGTTTTCTGTGAGACAGGTGTGTGACAAGTATTTAGCGAAAGGTAAAGATGTGTTTTGGGCGTTCTTGGATTTAGAGAAAGCATATCATACAATACTGGTAGCGAGGCTTTGTGGACTATTTTAAGACTGTACGGACTTGATGGTAGGTTGCTAAAAGGAGTGAAAAGTTTTTATGTAAATAGTAGAGCGTGCATAAGAGTGGGAAATACTGTAAGTGACTTGTTTCCCGTGAGAGTTGGGCTGCAGCAGGGATGTGTGCTGTCGCCTTGGTTGTTAATTATTTATATGGATGGTGTTGTAAGGGAGGTGAATGCAAAAGTGTTAGGTGGAGGACTGAGTCTGGTGAATGTTGATGGTAGAGAGTGGAATCTGAATCAAATGCTGTTTGCGGATGATACTGCACTGGTGGCTGATTCAGAGGAGAGATGGAGACAGTTGGTAGGGGCGTTTGGAAGAGTGTGTGAAAGGAGGAAATTGAGAGTAATGAGAATAGGAGTGAAGTGATGAAGTGTACATGGTTGGTAGATGGCAGGAGGATGAATTTAGTTTTGAATGGTGAGTTGCTTGAGGAGGTAGTGTGTTTATTTATTTAGGGTCACATGATGCTGGGGATGAAAAGAATAGATGCAGAAGTGAAGTTTAGAATGAAATGAAGTAAGAACAGTGTTGGGGGAATGAAAATGTGTTTAGATGTCGTTTGCTTAGAATGCATGTAAAGAGAAGGCTGTATGAGGGTTTCGCGTACCAACTGCGTTATATGGGGCTGAAACATGGACTATGGGTGTAACAGAGAGGAAAAGTTTTACTGTAATGGAGATGAGGTGTCTGAGGAGTATGTGTGGAGTGATGCGTATGGATCGAGTGAGAAATGAAGTGCGAAGGAGAACTGGAGTTGTTCAGGAGATGGTGAGTTGAGCAGAGGGTGTTGCGATCGTTTGGGAATACGGAGAGAATGGATGATGAGCGATTGGTGAAGAAGATAACTGGATCAGATGTGAGAGGTGTAAGGACGAAAGGAAGACCACGAATAGAATGGATGGTGTGAAGAAAGCGTTGGATGTGAGAGGGATGTCTGATGAACAAGGAAGAGTGGCTGTGTGTGATAGAAATGACTGAAGATAAACTGAGAATGAATAAATGATGACGCAGGCCTGAGGGTATATTCTCCCGCATTTGGTCTGATCAGCTGATCGGGTCAGGTGCGGGTAAGGAGATAGGTCTATTATGATGTGGCAGGGGTAAACCAGCTCTGCTGTCGGGCCCTGCTATAGATGTCGCTGATTGCACTGTGCAGTTGGCCCCCGTGCCGTGTGGTGCAGTGAGGATCTGTCCCTTCTTCCCTTGGGGCTAAAATGAGAATGAAAGTGTTTGTGTGGATGAGTAAATTGGGAGTGTGTCGTCCTGTCTCGGCTACCTCCCTTTCTTTGGGGGAAGCAGCCTAGGTATATAGATAGATATAGATCTTTGAACTGATGAATAGTTTTAGCACAAATTGTTTCAATCGATACTGCATTCCACTGATTAATTGCTCTATTTAGGAATCTGAATTTCCTGACGTTTTTATCACCACTCATTTTGTACTATTATTCTGCAGTTTCCTTTCGATGTTGCTTCCCCATAGGTTATCTAATCATCTATGTCTATTTTCTCTTTTCCGGTGATGCATGTGTATAGCATAATCATATCTCTTCTTTCTCTCTTGTAATGTTGGAGGGTTAAATTTTCTAGTCTTTTTTCATAGCTTCGATCCCTTAACCTTGGTGCCTATCTTGTAGCAACCCTTTGTACCTTATCAATCTCATCTATGCGTTTTTTGACATGTGGATTCCAGGCAACAGATGCATACTCCAGAGTTAGTCTAATAAATGACGTGATTATCTTTCTCAAAATGCCTTCATTTATATATGGGAATGTTACTCGCATATTAGCAAGAAATGTGTACATGTTCCATTCTTTTTCACTGATGTGATCACCCGGAGATTTTTTGTTACTGATAACCACTCCTAAGTCCTTCTCTTTTTCTGATATGTGAAGGGTTGAATTTCCTAGCTTATAATCCCAGTTCGGGCTTGTTTCACTATTACCACACTTAATTACATGGCATTTGTCCACACGGCTCCATTCATGAGGCTTATTTAATTCTTCTTGCAGCTCTCTACAAGAGTCTGTGTTTGTAATTTTTCTTTGAATTTTTGCATCATCAGTAAACATATTTAGACAGCTTCTATTTACAGTGTTGCTGTCTATGTCATTTCTATATATAGAAAACATAACTGGTGCTAGCACTGACCCTGTGGGACTCTACTAGTCACTTCTCTCCATGATGTGTACTTTCCCCTTAGTACTGTTCACATTTCCCTTTTTCTGAAAAAATCTTACATCCAACAGTACAGATTACCTTGGATTCCTCCTTGATGGTAGAATTTCCACATAAGTCTTTCATGTAATTTTTTGTCAGATGCTTTCTTGAAATCCAAATAGATACTGTCTACCCATCCTTCTCTTTTCTGTAGTGTTTCTGCAACTCTATCATAGTAGCTTAAGAGATAGTAACACATGATTTTCCCTTTCTAAAACCTAACTGTCTGTTATCATATTGTGTTTATTCAGATGATTTACCTAAATTTTCCTTGTCTGTTTTTCTAATATCTTACTTACGATGCTGGTCATGAAACTGGTTTGTAGTTGAGAAGATTTTGTTTATTT
>JAGKTI010025835.1:0-13818 GCA_018397915.1 Birgus latro
ATAATAATAATAATAATAACAATAATAATAACAACAATAGTAATAATAATTTCGTAATGGAAGTATGGCTGTGATCACGATATTACTTAAAGAAAAAGTGTTGCACATTTATATGAGAATATTATAATGATTTTCCGACACATTAAACCAAAAGACATATTCTTGAAAAGTTACAGATTTGGGACTTTGATGTGGAAATGTAGTGTACACAGCATTATTTGTACCAACGTCGCTGTGCAGTATATACAAATCATCATCATCATCGTCACCATCATCATCATCATCATCATCATCTGGTTCACTCTATACAAAACATCATCGTCATCATCATCATTATCATCATCATCATCATTATCATCATGTACAGTATATATAAATCATCATCATCATCATCATCATCATCTTATACAGTATATACAAAGCATCATCATCACCATTATCATCTTGTGCAGTATATACAAATCATCATCATCATCATCTTCATTATTACCTCGACTGAAATGTAGACTTATAGGTATGTATAATCAGGAAAGTAGAGAGAGAGAGAGAGCACAAAAGAATTTCAGAGTGTGTGCTCAGTGAAATAAGCACACAGCTCATTCACACATCATTCACCTCTGCAATATCTCACCTCCTCCTCACAGTACAGCCAATCTGCACATATTGCTTTATCGTGTTCTGCATAGATACGTTTCACATACACCCGAGGGAGAAAGTCATTACTTTGGCTATCAAGGTAAACAGGGGTGAAGCTTTTGGTCTGTCCTCTCTTCAGGTAAGGAAGCTCCCTAACACCTCTTCTTTAACGATTTAGTTGTCGATATGGCTGGTTAATAGCCTTTTGTACGTTATGTATGCAGAGTATGGCGACCTCAGATAGATTTACATAATACAGAATAGGACAGTAAGGTGTAATAAGCAAAATAAATTGCTTAGGAAAAGGTGTTAGGGAGCTTCCTTAACTAACGAGAACTGGGTCCTTGTCATGTGCATCTTTGGACATACTACATATATGTCTTTCAGTTCCAGATCATATCCATAGTATCAGTCTCTCTCTCTCTCTCTCTCTCTCTCTCTCTCTCTCTCTCTCTCTCTTTCTCTCTCCACGATCATTAACCATATCCTTCTTATTTTTGGCGCATTTTATTACCCTAAACCTCATATCCAATCACAGATGCCCAAATCACTAAAATATCTTATCTTCATACATTCTCTTTACAACCCCTATCTTCTAAGCACACCTGTCTTCCCTAAGATTAATTGATTCTCATGCCACACGCATCTCAAGAATCCCTTACGTTTCTCATATTATCTACTGTACATAACACAGGAAAAGTCTTTAGTGCCCTCGCTCTTATTTCCATTGCCCTCACTCTTTCCTTTTGTATATGATATCAGAGTATAGTAACTCAAACTTAATGTGAGATCTTACACACCATCATAGAGTCTTCTTGTAACTTTCATTCATAGTGGGTATGTTGGCCAGGTAGGTAGAGAAACTGTCTTATTCAAAAGTACGTGGTTTTGATACTGTTTGGAACATGAAATAGTTCAGGTGTTTAAACTGTTGTTGTTGATCAGCCCTACTTTGTTAGGGTGAGCAGACCTGTCAACTACAGTCAAGTAACTATCCCTGAAGGACCGTCCAGTGCAGTGAAATGATGTTCCTTTGTGGTCGGGGAAAAAAAAATGTAGAGATTTGGTTCATGGGTGGATGCTACATTTGCATCTCGCTACCCAGTTAATAGGGGCCCCATAATAGGCTCCACTTCAACCCCTGATCTGGCTATATGGTTACCACCGCATTTAAATGGTTTTTCTGGGTCACAGGATGCCATTAGACTTGTCACTCAGTGTAGAGCCACCTGAAGTGGAAAGGATTAATAAAAAGTCACAGGAGAGAAAGGGAGAAGAAGAGAGAAAGCCAGAATCCGAAATAAAATAATAAAGGTGAAGGAAGAAGTTGGCAGCACTACACCAATTGAGAGGATGATGCACCACCAACCACTACTACATAACACCAGGCCTTTGGCATATCATGTTATATTCACCGTTTATATGACTCCTGATTTCCAAGACTCACTCTTACATCAGATACAATAGTCTGGTATTTACCCCTGAAAATGCCATAGTCAAGAGTGTGAGCAGTGAAAATGGGATATTTGAGAGAGACATGTGGAGTTAATGGACAGACAGACAGACAAATGAGGAAGTAAAGAAGAGTTGTGGTTATGATATGGAAGTTTCTGAAAGCATTAAGAGAATTTCCCTGAGATGATCTGGTCATTTGGAGAAGATGAAGAGTGAAAGACTGACTAGAAGGATGTATTTGGGTGAAAGGGAGAAAAGGAGAGAGAGCCCAAGGATAAGATGGAGAGATGGAGTGGAGAGATATATGGAGTGGAGATGTATGAGGGACTGGCTGTGAGCCGGAGGGAGGGCAGTCAGATGGCAGAAGACAGCGACATGAAGGTGATTTGTTTGTGGCCACCTCTTACGGGATTAAGGAGTCAGTCTATAGATAGTTACCATAAGTAGATAGATAGATATAGACAGATAGGTAACCATTTGCTCAATCCTTGGTACAAATCCACACAAAGACAAGTATTACCCCCTCACCCCTCAAAAAAAAAAAAAAATATCTGGTAGCTCCCCATATGATTTATACATTAGTCGTGTTCATAATTATGTATACCGGGAAAATTACTACATTTGCATATATTGCTGATTAGGAAAGAATGCGAAGCAGAACGACCAAAAAATAATAGGAAAAAGCTGAATTGTTTTTTTTCCGGTTACCCAGTCTCTAAACGCTAAAATGCCAAATTAAGAAATTAGGAGTAATGAGGGCGTGGGGGATTAAGACGGAAGTAATAACAATTCAGAGTCTTACTTTCATGGCTGGGAATTAACTTGCTTTTTTTTTATGGTGAAAAAATGAACTTGAGGAGTCGGTGGTAGGTGGGGGCGTTCACCACCCACTCAGTCGATGTAGTGCTGCTCTTGGGTGTCTGCCCTTTCCTCTCCTCTGTCCTTTTTTCCTTCCATCCTCTTCTGTCTTTCTTTCCTTCATTCTTTCCTCGTCCTGCCTACGGGTGACTTTACAATCCCTCTTCTGTCTTTCTTTCGTTCATTCTTTCCTCTTCCTTCTGCCTGCGGGTGACTTTACACTGAATGACAAGCCAAATGGTTTCCTGTACACCAGGAAACCTTTTTCTATGCTGGATGGTAACCATATAACCAAATTATGGCGCCTGGTGGTTTAGTGGGTAATTAAGGCGCTCCAATCGGATTGAGGCGGTGAAGGTTTATATCCAAGGGGTGGGTGGGTGGGATTTATTGCTCATGTAATGCCACTCAGGGATGAGTAAGACTGGTCACAATCATCTTAAATGTCATGACCAACTTGCCCAGCCAAGGGCTCCTACGCTCCTCATGGGGCAACACAGGATTGGATGATGGATGGATGGTTGGGAGTCTGCAAACTTGTTCCGTCCATTAAATATATGAACAAAAATGAAAGATTAAAATAAAACTCGTTCGTTTTGAGATGCCTGAATACACTGTACTTAAAAGACTGGAGATCATGGGCGATGGGAAAGACACACGAAGAAAAAGTTCCATAGTTTACTGGCATATAGATAAAAGATTGAGAGTACCGACTGGCTCTTGCATTAAAAAGTTGTGCAGAAAAGGGGTGAGAGTGTGTAGTTAGACGGGTGTTGCGTGCCTGTCGAAATGAGGAAGGAATGATAATAAAAGAAAAATCAGAACAGTGACCGTAGTAATGTCATTAAGAGAAAGTGAGAGAGAGAGAGAGGGAGGGAGGCAGGTTGAACTGAATCATTGTGAGTAGGATCGATAATAAATAAATAAATAAATAAATAAATACTATCCCACTCTTTTAAGAGCTGTTGCACGTGGAGGGTCCTCCAAATATGAAAGGATTACCCCTTTCGCCGGCAAATAAGGTTCCAGTACAGAGTCAACAAGTGAGTGGGGTTGGAGAATGCAGAGTCGGTTTAGCACATCTAGCCCCTGCGAAGCAATTTTTGCAAGTGAAGTAATGTGACCTTTCCAAGCACAGCAATATTAAGAGATGACCAAGGACCGAATTATGTGCTCATGAAGGTATGGGGTTTGTGAAAAATCGTACAAAGATGAGAGATGGACGAAATGAGTTTTTGAGGCATTAAAAGTAACAAGGTTTCTTTTGTACCTTGCAGAAATAAGCTAGATAACAAACTAGATCTGCCAATGATTCATTTAGCGATTGTTGTAATAACTTGTGATGGATGCTATTTAAAGTACTGAAGGGCAGAATCACCAAAGTATGTGTGGATTGCGTTAGATTTTCAGCTCAGAAGGTAATTGACGAACAGGTGGAAGACGGTAGGTGAAAGGAGGAAACCCTGAGGAAGACCGCTAATGAAAGTTTTGGAAAAACCCTGACCATCTACAGTTGCAGGAGGAGGAATCGTGGGATGAAGGCACGGATAGAGAGGGACAAAAACAGTGGCAGGATGGACAGGAAATTATAAGGTTTTGATACAATCTGTCAAAAGCTCTCAATATGTCTCACAAAACAGCAAGTGTTTCACCAACACCACGAAAAGAATGTGACGAAGAGTCTGACAGGAATGAAATATTACCAGTGGAGCGTCCCTGACAATATCCATACTAGTGATCGGAATTATTATAACATGAAATATCCTTAAAATCTTGTTAAGTATGGATTAAAAGACATTAGAGATATAAGATATTAAAGTGATTGCTCTATAGTTAGAGAGCTGAGAGCAATTACCTCTCATCAAGGCTGGTTGGACGAGAGCAAACGTTCATCAAGAAGAAAAAATTACAAGTTGAAAGTCCCAAAATATATTGACTGGGCAGGGAATCTGCAGGCTAGCACATTCTTTTTTTTTACTCCGAACAAGGAAATTATTTGTCATCCAGAACTTTTTAGTGATTACATTATGTTTTCTTGGTGTCCTAAGGCCCTCGTAAGCATAATAAATTGCCTTTTGTTTGCTAAAATAAAGTGGGAAATACATACCGTAATTAGCAGCCAGGATCACAAAAGCAAAACGAGAATGCAGTGTATACAGATATATAGACAGAGATTCTCATACATGCAAAAACTCAAGTGCTTTATTTGTAGCTAAGGTCAGGCGATTATATTCACCTGAGAGTAAGTCATAGTAAGTAATTTCCTCCTGTCATCACTAGCTCTTTAATGCTCTGAAGAACTCTAGAACTATATTTCCACTAAAGCGATATATATATATTTTTTTTATTCAACTAACATTGATCCATAGGAGCCCATGTGTTAATTTCTCTCGTAAATTGTTTCTGAAGGAAGAACAAAGGAATACAGCTAGATTGCATCCTCTTTTTCTTACATTTTCTGCAAAAACTACCTTTGGTTATGCAGTCATTCCTATTTATCTGTCTGCTTGTTTATTCGTCCACTCGATATAACAAAACGATATGGATATCGATTTCAATTAAACTTTCTGGATATGTGGGTCAAGGGTCAAAGAAGAGTTCAGTATATTCTGGTGGTGATGTGAGTTGGAGTCCCGGTTCAGGACATTTTATGTTTGTCTGTCCACATGATATAAAATTATTGATGGATTTCGGATAAATTTTGTGGATATTTGGGTCATGGGCCAGGGAAGAGTTTATGAAATACTGGTGGTGACCTGAGTTGTCTGGTATAGGCGCTGGAGGAGGTGTGCGCCCTCTGAGTGCGCTTTATATGTTTTCTTCTAAAACTGATCAGTAAAGTAAAACACGGGCTCGTAATTCATGGCAGATTTTGTTTCACATTTACTGACTTATCAGCTGGTTGGCGTAATTTCTCCTTTACTTCTGTCATCTTCAGGCGACTGTATTTAGCTAAGGAGTGTCCCCGGTGGTGAAGGTGTAAATGAGAGCAGTATCTCACTTTTCCAGTTCCAACACTCCTTCCTCTGCTACTCAAAATCATCTTATGGTAGGACGAACAGAGCACAACATACGTCTCAAGGGTGAGGGGTTAAACAGAAGGCGTGCGTCTCTTAGACTTGTGATGGTGTCGATTTACCCTATTCAACCACGTAATGTGTTATGTTGATTATTTTACCTATTTCATTTATTTTATTTTATTTATTTATTTATTTATTTATTTATTATTATTATTTTTTTTTTTTTTGCTTTAGGGAGACCATTTGAAGCATTACGATAAAGGAAGGCAATGTTTAATTTCCAGAGTTCGAAAACGCTTGTTAAATATATAAAAGTCAAAAGACAGCAAGGAAAAAGTGAAAATTGCTACTACTACTGCTTCTACTACTATTATTATTAGTTTTTAAGGGCATCTTGTGGTGAAAGGGCAATTGAAACTCATTGGTTCTTTCTAGTTCGGAAAGCATTTTTTTTCCTCTAACCAAAACATACAAGTGTCTTTTTTTCTTTTTCTTTTATGCAAAGAAGAAGGAACCAAAGGCCATGGGCCCACACACTGTTCCTTTCAAGAAAACACAAAAACAATGTGAAACAGAGCCAAATTCAAGACCCGTTCATTTCGAGATGCCTGGACACACTGCGTTTGAAAGACTGGAGATCATAGGAAGTAGGGAATACAGTCGGAGGAAAACAGTTCCAGAGTTGACCAGTTGCATAAATGAAGGACTGAGAGTAACGAGAGTTTGTTGCTAGACGGGTACTACGTGCCCGTCGTAGAGGTGGAGGGATGCAAGCAGACAGCTCAGAGGAGCAGTGACCGTTGAAGTAGCGATAGAAAAGAGATAAGATGCTACAGTGCGGCGAAGAGACAGAGGTTGAAGGGAATCAGTAAGAGGAGGAGAGTTAATGAGACGAAAAGCCTTTAACTCCACCCTATTGAGAAGAGCTGCATGTGGGGAGCCTCTCCACACATGAGAGTTGTACTCCACACAGGGGCGAATAAAACCCGTGTACAAAGTCAGCAATTGTGCAGGGGTAAAGAAAGTTAGGAGTCGGCTTAGCACACTTAATCTCTTGGAATCAGATTTTACAAGAGATGTAATACGTTCTTCCCAAGATAAATCACGAATGAATGAAACCCCAAGCATGCTCCAGGATGATGCAGGACTGAACTGGACATTATTAAACGTTAGTGGGTAATCCTGTGGAAGATTTTGCCAGGTTGATAGGTGTAAGAACTGAGTCTTTGATGCATTAAAAACAAGATTATTTTTACCCCAATCAGTGATACGAGCCAAGTCAGATATTAGGTGTGCCATAGCCTCATCCCTTGTTTGTTGAAGTAACTGCTGAGATGGACGTTACGGGAACCGAATGGAAAGGTGAAGGGTGGAATCATTAGGGTATGAGTGGATAGAGTTAGATGTACAGCTTAGAAAGTCGTTGATGAATAGAAGGAAGAGAGTTGGTGATAGGACAGAGCCCTGAGGAACACCACTTTTGACAGATCTTGGAGAAGAACGATAACCATCTACAACAGCGGCTATAGAACGACCAGAAAGCAAATTAGAGATGAGGGCACGGATAGAAGGATAGAAACCGTAAGGGGGCTGCTTGGAAATTTAAGAATTATGTCAGACTCGATCGAAAGCCTTTGAGATGTCGAGTGCAATGGCAAAGCTTTCGCCGGGAGGATGACCAGGAGGATGAAAGGTAGGTGAGAAGATCGCCAGTGGAGCGTCCCTGACGGAACCCATACTGACGATCAGAAAGAAGGTTGTGACAGGAAAGATGCTTTAAGATTTTTGTTAAGAATTGACTGGAAAACTTTTGAGACACAGGATGTCAAAGCAATTGGACGATAGTTAGAGGGTTGGGAATGGTCACCCTTCTTTGGGACTGGCTGAATGAGAGCAAACTTCCAGCAAGAAGGAAAGGCACAAGTTGATAGGCAAAGGCAAAATAGTTTACCTAGGCAGGGTGTAAGCACAGAACCACAGTTTTTGAGGACAACAGGGGGGACTCTATCAAGCCCATATACCTTGTTAGTATTGAGACCAGTGATGGCAGAAAATACACCACCTGAAGGAATTTTAATATTAGCCATGAGAAAGTCAGAGGGGGGAAGTGATAGAGGAACAGCACCGGAATCGTCTAAGGTAAAATTGGAGGAGAAAGTCTGAGCAAAGAGATCTGCTTTATCAGTAGAAGGAATAGTTACAGAGCCATCAGAATAGAAAAGAGGAGGGAAGGATGATGAGGTAAAGTTGTTAGAAAGGTTTTTGGCAAGGTGCCAGAAGGAGCGGGAAGAATTCGAGTTGGAGAGTTGAGAACATTTTGTGTGGATGAAATTATTTTTAGCAGAGCGAAGAACAGACTTAGCACGATTCTTGGCAGAAACATAAGAAAGATGTGATTCAGGGGTGGGTTGGCTCCAGTACCTTTCATAGGCCCTCTCCTTGTTGCGGACAGCATTAAAACAAGCGTAATTAAAGCAAGGCATTCTTGCATAAGTCAAAAGATACGAGAAAGGAATGTATGCTTCCATGACCGAGAGAATAACCTCCGTAACGCGCAACGCACACTCAGATGACTCCCGACCATGGAAGCAATAATTATTCCAAGGAAAATCAAAGAAGTACTGCCTGAGGGCCTTCCAATCCGCAGCTCCAAAGCGCCACAGACGGCTTTTCTTTGGAGGGTCCAGAGGCCGTACCGGAGCGATAGGACAGGTTAAGGTAATAAGGTTATGATCGGAGAAGCCCAACGGAGAGAAAAGATTAACAGTGTAAGTAGAAGGATTAGTTGTTAGGAAGAGGTCAGGTATGTTAGAACTCTTACCTAGGCGATCGTGGATACGGGTGGGGTGCTGTACAAGCTGCTCTAAGTCATTAAGGATAGAAAAGATGTAGGCTTGTTCACCAGGTGGATCAGTGAAAGGAGAGTCTGGAGAGAGGATGAGGAAAATGAGGGAATTAAACCTAATGCATCAACAAGCAATCACTGGAACTCAAGAATTAAAGCCAGAGTGTGGGGAAGGACCAGTATACCATCAGGCTTGCCAATCCCTGAATACTGAGTGAGCTCCTTGTGACTGCTTATTGAAGACACGATGAGAAAAATCAAATCAAACTTGCCCTTCCTCACCTAGGAATCATATGAGCCCCTCTTCCAACCTCTCTGCTACTTATTTACTTTATGGAGGCGAGATAGGCCCCCACCACTGCACTATCATTATCCAGTTACTGGTTATACATACTTCAGATGGAAATTCTTTTGTATATTTACTAACTCTCTCTCTCCTCTAACTTGGCCCATATTTTCATCCTTTTGTAGCTTATTTCACGGAGCTGAATGAGAGAAAGAGACAATACTATGGCTCAACATCCTATCCATGGCATTTCTTCGTGACCAGCATTATATTCCAGTGCCAATGTATTCTTACAACTAAGCATTCATGATTGAGAGATGGTAGTTTTAGGCCAAGTGAATGTAAAGAGGGTATAGTTTTGGTTGTAAGTGCTGATATATTTCCATCTTATCCGGTGCTATTATTGACTCCTTTTATCATTCACGTCCACTTTAATGACACATGAGCCAAAAATAGATCGGAAATATTACACTGAGTCAGACCGAAAAATATTACACACGCTATTAAAGTATTAGCTCTATGTCGCCTGCTTAATCTCTGGAGACAAAAGGCATAGTTAAGAATAATGTGGGTAATATTTCTCATCCCGACTCTAAGCAAACACTGTTGATACTTTTTCAGCCTATGTATCATCACAAAGTAAGAGTGTTGGAATTCCTTAAGAGCATTTCCTAAGACAAAATAAGTATCAGCATCCTCAACCAAAGCAGTGTGAGGAATACCAAAGATCTTCTGCTGAAGTCCGCGCATCTAGTAAACAGGCAATAAAAAACCACTGAGTAGGGTTTATCTAGTCTCCCAGAAGTAAATATGCCTTAGTTCTGAAAATCCTGGGATGTCTGACAGCTCGTTCATCTTAGATAATGTCGAGTCTAGCAGCAACAATGAGTGTCTGGGAGTTGTGAAAGGAAGAGGCACTGCTTCTGGACACAGTCTCTCAATGGGGATTTAAGAGAGAGAGAGAGAGAGAGAGGGAGTGGACCACAACTCTTATAACAAGTCAAAATACACTACACTTAAATGCAACTACTGTGCAGACCCAGGTGTAGATGGCGTTATAAGAAGTATACCCGGCCTGCAATCGTGATGTCCCGGGTTCACTTCCCAGGCTTACCTTTTGAACTTTGGCCAAGGTCGTCTGCACCCCAGCCTGCTCACACCTGGTGCTGAAACAGGAACCTGGATTGTATGCTTGACGGTTGCCTGTTGTAGTTTGGGGTAATACAGGGATTTAGCTAATATTGAATGTTTTCCTTGGTGACCCTTATGCAGCTGATAGTCACCTAAATTTTCGTCACCTATTTTGTGAAGAAACACAGAACTTGAACGAAAAAATAGCTTCCTCGTGGCTTACCTCACAGCTGCATTTTATTTAGGGGTCGTACTTAGGGGTCAGCGCCTGGCCACGACCTTACTGATGGATGCCAGTGAACAAAATCCACCCTCTTTTGTTCACACCTGCGTCAGAGCCACGGTTCACCCCTGAGCTGACAGGTGGGAATTTTTACGCAGGAGTCCCACACCTTGCCTAACTTCGCCCCAAGTTTTTAGTAAGGTTTTTCTTTAGGTCCCATTTTTTGACCTTTTTTTTTTTTTAATAAGTCCACAAAGCATTCCAAAATCATCATCCACTGAAATTTTACTACTACCTTCTGGCTGATTGTACCATCTTTCCTCAGTGTTCAATATTAGTAAGAGAGTACGGACCAAGTAAACAAGCTCCTCTGGATCTTATTATCCCCATCAAGAGGACGGGATCCGGGAAATGGCATTCCAAAATGACACCTACTCACTGACTCACACACCCCGGCCCTTGACACAACACTTCGTACACATTACTTGCTTTATCTATTGTAAAAGGAGTAGATAGATGGAACAGATGCAGGTGCTGGAAACAACAAATGCAGTTGCCAGTGCTTTCTTAATCTACTGAGCTGAATGATGCAGGCGTGTGCGTCGTATCAGGCGCTTTGTGCTACTGCCTGAGACAAGGATAGCAGTCAGAGCTGGTCACATTTCGTTGAGCTTGCAAATACTCTGATCAAGTCACAACACGCTTCCTAACAGCTACACTGCATTCCTACAACTACAGCATACAACTATCTATACATTAAAGCATACACAATAAAGAATTAAATTACGTTCTAAAACTAAGTCTGTACAATAATACCTCTAGAATTATACCAATATAATTGAATCGTCATAATTATAGTGGTATAATAAAATGCATATTATGTTAAACACATTGACATTTACCTATGTAATTAAACGGAAAGCATTACACTTATTGAAATATGTGTCTAGAAATGGGCCTTTAAAATTTCATCTATAAATTATGATGCGCAGAACTACCCAGTAGAAATTCACCCATGGAATCATATTGATAAAATTACACTTATGTAATTCACATACACAATTGCCCTTTTAAAATTACTGGAATTAACTCATTAATATTAAGGCGAAAATTACACGTACGAAAATAAAGATGTAAAATGCTACCCTTCATATTGCAAAGACCTGTATTCCTTCTCCTGACCATTTTATATATCATAGAAGATAATATATACGTCAAGGATAAGGAGTAGTTATCAGGTTAGGCAGGGATATCACTGGAACACAATCTATTCCCCGTCTACTGTTGTGGACAAAAATATCGATCCACGATTTGCTCGAAGAAATATGAAACTCACATATAATATTTTGAAAACGTTTTGGGTCTGAAGGTTGGGATTCAGTGATTCAGAAATTATCGCTCAGTGTGTCGGTAGTTATCGTACTAAACTGAGTCGATTCACGTCTGTAACTTCACATATACTGTCTATCCACCTGTCTTTTGATTTATAAAAAAAAATAAATACATCTCTATTTGATTTTCTTTGTCACAAAATCAAGTAGCTACCTTGTGTAATGACATAATGAGAGAAGAAAAAACGGAGAAAGGAAAGGAGAGGAAGAAGCAAGTATGGGAGGACGGAGGCAAAGGATGAAGGAAGGAGTAAGGGAGGAAGAAGGAAGGAGAGAGGAGGAAAGCAGGAGGATGGAGGAATTAGGGAGTGAGGGAGGTAGGAGGGGGGAAGGAAGGGAGAGGAAATAAAGGAGGAAGTAAGGAAAGAAATAAGGGAGGAAGTTAAGGAGAAAGCAAGAAGGTCAGGGACAGGTGAAGAAGAAGCCTGAACCAAGAAAAAAAAAGTGTAGTAAAAGGCCATTTTCTTCACTCACAAGATTCTGAGATTAAGAAAACAGAGGAAGAAATACGGCAGGAATCAAGGTGAAGGAAGACGCAGGAGAAGGAGAGGAAGCGGAGGAAAGTAGGTGAGTCAGTGGAGGGAGGGAGAGAAGGAGGGAAGGCGCGAGAATACTTCATATTAGATCGCCTTCAGAATTTACTGATTTTCCAGGAGCTTTAAGGAAAGGAAAGAGCAATAAGAAAGGAAGGGAGAGAGAGAGAGAGAGGAAGGGGGAACGAGGGAACAGGGGCAAATGGTCAATAATTGTTGGTTTCCAGGAAGTCCTTATTTTGCATACGGAAGGAAGAAAAATAACAAGAGAATGAGAAGGAAGGTGGAGAGAAAGAGGAGGGAGGAGGAAATGGAGAAAAGAAGAGGAAGGAGGGAGAGAAGGAGGAGGAGGAAAGGTTGGAAATGATCAATAATAAGTGGTTTCTGGAAGTCGTTACCTTAAATACGAAAGGAAAATTAGATCGGAATGAGAATGAAGTTGGAGAGAAAGAGAAGAGAGGAAGAAATGGAGGGAAGAAGAGGAAGGAGAGAGAGAAGGAGGAGAAGGAAGGAAGGGGGTAGAATGGTCAATATCAGGTTGTTTTCAGGAAGTGAGGCATATGAAAGGAAGAAATTTAACACGAGAACAAGAGGAGGGGAGAAGGAATGGAGGGAGAAGAGAAGGAGGGAAAGTAGGAGAAGGAAGGAGCGAGGAAAGGAGGTGGAAGGAAGGGGGAAAGAAGAAGACGGGGAGAGGAAAGAGTAAGAGGATGAAATGGTCAAAATAGGTTGTTTTCAGGAAGTCATTAGCTGTCAAGGAGATGAAAGGGACGGAACCGTTGCCTTCTCCTTCCCCGGCCCTTCCTTCTCTACGGCTTCATTCCCCTCCACCCAACATGGTCCAAGAGGCCGGATGCTGGTGTTTATGCCCCTCCAGACCTCTCTTATGTCCTCATGGTTTCAGGGCTCAAGGGATTGCCGCTAAAAATTCTATGGCTTAAATAAATTCCTTCTTTGTATATGGGTATTGTTTTAAATTCTCTTTGTTTGTATAGTATGTAATTAGGTCCTATCTTTTCTGTTTATTTTTCCTGTAATTACCCTCATTTCCTGTATCACATAGATTTTTCTTTCAATTCCCTCTTCCTGTATTCCCTTAAATTCTCAGGTCCTGTATGTATTTTCACTTTAACTTCATTCTTCCTGTAATATATATGATTCCCTTTCTTCCTATACCTTCTGAATTTGCCTTATTTCTTCTTCCTACATCATATTTTTTTCTTTTTAATTCCTACTTCCTGTGTTATACGTATTTTCCTTTAAATTCCCTCCTCCTGTATTACATATACTCTCCTTTAAATTCCTGCTTCCTGTATTATGTGTATTCCTTTAAATTCTTACTTCCTGCATTATATGTATTTTCCTGTAAATTCCGTTCTTTCTGTAGTATACGTGCCTTCCTTTAAATTTTCTCCTCCTGTATTATACGAATTGTTCTTA